>JAINRH010000151.1:0-14866 GCA_025413025.1 Ficus hispida
TTTCTTCTTTTTTGAAAGGTTTTTTTTTTTTTTTTTTTGAGGAAATTCTTTTAGAAAGTTATTTAATGGGATGTGCTGAAAAATAGGGCCTCTTATGTTTTGAAATGAAGAATTCCTAATAGAATGCTCTACATCTCTCATATGAAAATTGCTCTATAAACGGGACCCTCTACAAATTATGCTTGTCACCCAAATTATACTCTAATCCCTCATTTTGTCAGAAAAAAATCTCCCATCATTTATTAGTCTTTGATATGTCGCATTCCAAATTTAAGCTATCTTTATGTTAAATTCATCTTCTGTTGGTTAGTTTGAAATATGAGTTTTCGAAAATCTCGATCTAGCAAGAAAACTAAATTGTGGAAATCTCGAATTTTCTTATATATTTATATTTAAATAAATAATAGATAAAATAATCAATAGATGTATTAAGATATTTCGATTAGACTGACACCTATTTAGTACTCTCATTATTTACCCATCTTCTATATGATGTTACTATTATAAAACGTAAATTATACTATAAACTTTAAAAAAAAAACGAGGAAATAAAAAGGGATTTTGTGACGACCCGCCTTGTACAGGCCGTCACTTGACTTAACTTACTTGAACTTAAACTTGTTTTATCCCATTTTTCATCATAAAAATAGTGGGGATTTTTTATTATTATTTATTTTTATAATAGCGGAAGCATTATACTTAGAAAATATTTGCATACACTCATACACAAATAAAATAACTGTTTGTTTTCTCAAAATAGATTTGTTAATTAAATCCTTTTGAGTTGTGAATCCCACCCCGTTCATCATTTCACAGCCACCGACTTTACCCTCCACCATGCAGTTAATTCAAGACAGGCTGTTTACCTACAGCATAAACTTCAAACAATGAGCGAAAGCTCAGCAAGTACAACTCCTATACCGCGAACCAATTACATGAAACATACATAACCTTTTTCATGACATCTTAAACATGAAAACATAAACATGGCATCATATCATCGATTTCTTCATCTTAAACATGACATTCTATCGTGAAATGCATGAACCGTTTATATCCAATTATGCTTGCTTTCTTGTATCACACTTTATCTTGTTGATTTTACTTGTGGGCCCGTTAACTTGATGTGCATGTACCCGGCGCGCAGCTTAAGGAGATTACCCAAGCTTTCGACCCGATCGTCATCAGGGGGCACGACACTGGCTCTTGTGGTCTTTTCTCAAACGTTCTGTTTGTAGGTCTTTCTTGACATCTTTTCACTTGATGGATTAGTGAGCATACTTATATGATGTCTCCTAATCTCATGTTCTATCAATGCATGGACATGCGTACTTTTTCATGTAAGCATAATAACAATACTTGAAACATTCATCATATAGTAAGCATATTGCAACCATCGAGCAAATCATCAATTAACACTTAAACAGTATAAAGTAAACATGTTAAGTAAACATACAACTCTAGCCTATGCTGTAGGCGGCGTTGTACTTACTTTGTCTTCGTTGTTCGCGTGATCGAATTTCCTTTCCCGAGCACGCTCGCAGATCACCTCCTGCCTATGGACGTTTACACGTGAGGTCTCTATTATAAGATCGTTTAATGTCGGATTAAACCAACATATATATTTTTCGGTTATATGTCCCTCTACTAACACATGTGAAGGGGTCACACGGCGTAACCCACAACGGAATTATTAATTAATGGTTCATGCAGAGAATCATAATCTTAACTTAAACCTCAATCCGCATGGTTAACTCTGGGCTTGGGCAAGGCCCTAGTAACTCGAAATAATTTTCCGGCTACTAACGTAGTATCTTATTCATTTTAATCTTGAAAACCTTGAACTTGCTTAAAATATCATTTTCTTGTTTATTTAAGTAAGTTTGGTGAATAGCACCAAAACTTGTCTTGAAAATTACAAAACACTTGAAAACATTTCTATAAAACATTTGGGGATCGAAAACCGCCTTTGGAACGGTTTTCGGGTTTGAAAATGATGTTTGCAAGTTAGAAAAACGTTTTTCCTAGTCATTGGTCTAGAAAATCCCGTGCATGAGATTTTGCTCACTGCACGGATTTTGTTTGAAAATTCATAACTTAAAATATAAAACGAATTTGGAAACGCTTTCTTCACGAAAGTTATAGCTAACAAAAAGATCTAAAACTTTCATGTTTTGAACATTTTCTGATTCTGGCTCAATTGATACCAGTTTTTGTTTGAACACATGTGAATCGTTGGAACCTGGTCACCCTGACCAGTTCTCGGTTTTTCTTCAAAACAAAGGCCATTGGAGCCTTATTTTTAAAATCTGTCCATGCTGTCCTCTAGGAAATACCCTAACGAACAACTTTCGTGTTTTAAGTTTTTACCCATTCGGCCTCTAAGGACCTGTAAGTCCCACTTTTCCGAGCTGCCGGGTGTTGGACCCGAGAGCAGTTTTGGTGTTAGTCCAAGTTTTACGTCCCTATGCGTCGCTCTAGCTCGATCGCCCAATGCGGGACCTATTAACACATGCACGTCTTCTAACGTCCCTCATACACATAAAATTTTAAATCCCGTGTTTTCAGATTCAACTCAAGGCCGAGACCCCTTGGTCCACGGTTTTGAGAGAGAAACATACATACAACAAAGCTCAACCATATCATCATACAAACCCTAGAACATGCATTTAGAAATTTGATAAACATAATAGAGACATGAAACCCTTAAATAGAAACCCTAGCATGCATCTCTAGTACACAAAATCATAGAGCATAACTCCAACCAAACATGCAAAATAATCACCTCAAAAACCTAAATCAAGCATAAAAATATAACCTAAGCTATTTAGGGCTAAAACCGAAAGTTATGAGCTTAAACTCTTATAACTTTTTGTGCTCGAAAAACACGGTAAAACCCTTGAGAAAATGAACCAAAAATTTGAATCAAAAACTAGGGTAAAGTTCGGATTTTTACCTCAAAAATCCGGGGTGTCACTAGCTTGTTCCTAGTCGAGATTTAGCCTCCAAAGTGCACGGTTTGGACTTCAACAATGATCACAAAAAAATTGTTAACTTCCTCCCCCAACCAACCTTGGAAAAGAGAAGAAAATGCCCAAAAATCTCACCTTAAAATTCCTTGAATCTCCTTAAGTATCAACTCACAAAAAGGTTGGTTTCTCTTGGATCTAGATCACACCTTCATACAACCCTTGCTTCTAGCCAAAACCCGAAATTTTTTTCTTGGATTTTCTCAACTCCCAAACACTCGGCAAGATGGGAAAGAGAGGGGAAGAATTTTGAACAAATCTCTCCTTTGAACTCACAAGAAAACCGAAGGCTTTAGGGGTTTCTTCACAAAATTTTTGGCTTGAACACTCTTGATCTCTCTAGCTCTCTCTCTCTCTCGGATTTTTTTTTTTTGAGGGGAAATGCCAATTGGTATGGCTGAGAATGGGTTAAGGGCTGCTGACTTTTTGGGGTTTGAAATCCCTAGAAATAGTGCCTCTAGCTAGGGAAATCCTAGGCTTTCTTTTCCAAGGCAAATTGGTTCAAATCTTGCTATTTGGTCCTCCAATTTTTGCAAGCCATTGCCCAAAGGGGCTTGAGTGGCCGGCTGATAAGGGGAGAGGAGTGGGGGAGTGGTTGACAACTCATAGATGAGGTGTCACATGCTCATTGGTCCATGTGTGTGGAGGGTTATGTCCTAACTTAGCTTAATTGTGATGTAATTAAGCTTAAAGGCTTGTTTGGTTCAATCTTTTGAAAAAAAACTGTGCAATTTCAACACATTGCAATAAATTTTAATACTGAGTTGCTTAAATACCCAGTATCGAAAATTACATTGCATTAAAATTTTCGATCTATGAAAAACTCGATCGGAAAATCTTTTCTCTAATTTTTCCGAATCCTTTCGCCCTGAACTCTAACTTAGTATGCTTGATTTTTCTAAGGTGATTTTAATTCTTATTCAAACTCATCTTGATCAAGAAATGAGTTTTTAGCAGTAATTTCACTTATACTGCGATCTAAAAAAAAATTCTTGTTTGACGTTTTCGACCGTTTTGGTCTAACTGACTTAATGGTCAACGTCGACTTGTCTTGAAATGTGCAAATACGACCTCCTTCACTCATAAAGATCTTTTGCGAGTTCATGCAATTTGTTTTTGAGTCTTAATAAATCTTAAGAACTCGTTTTACAAATTAAGTTCTAAAACGAACTTCCTCATGAAATACCGATTACGGTAAATATTTACACGAAATTTCTATAAAATATGAACCGAAGAAATTCGGGTGTTACAGATTTAGAGGTAAATAGCCTTTTGTTAATAAATTTTTTAACAAATGGGTGAAGTTTTTAAAAATTTATAATAAACACGTACCTAGAGAGAGATGGATGGAAGAGAATAAGAATGATGCAAAAGACGCGTGCAAGGAACAATAATCGCTTCATCAATTTTTTTTTTTTTTTTTCAAGTCCTTTGTTGTTTGTGTATATTTTGGGCAAGCTGGTTGGGACTGGCTGAGAAGATTATGGACACTATATAAAGAAATCAGCTAAGCTAAAAGTTGAAAAAGTCAATATTCTACTTTGATTTTGCTGGTCAAAGTTATAGAAGTTAATTTCCTTTTAACTAATGACTAATGACATACCAGCTTGCCCTAATCTTCTTATTTCTTTTTATATTAATATTTCTCCTAATCTTCTTTATGACTAATGAGTGATAACCTACATGTAATACCTAGTTATTTATCGATTATGATTTTTGGTACAAAAAAAAATTCAAATTGTACCTTAAGAATATTAATGAAAAAGCCCGGTTAAGGGTTTTTATAATGTTTTGTGAGTCTTTATGACTTTAAAAGACTCAAAAATAATTTCTAGGACAAGAAAACGTCCTTTTAGGTAAAAAGGAATGAAAATGGCCAAAAATGTATGTTGGTCAAAGTTTGACCAAAAACGTCGATGGTTGACCAAAAAGTCAACTGTTGACCACGGGAGTCAAATCTCGGCAAGAAAGTCACCTGTCGACAAGAAAGTCAATGGTGGACGAGAAAGCCAAAAATTGACCCCAAAAAGTTAAAGAAAAGACGGTACGAGTAAAATCACCGCAGTATAGAATTATACTGTATAGGCCGTTTTTACTAATAAAATGATATGTTTAGAACTTAAAACCACCATAGAAAGACAAGCACATTAAGTAGAATTAAAGGGCAAAAAGGGTTTTAAGAAATAAGGAAATTTTTATACAGTTTGTTTTCACACAGATAAATTTTGGACTGCCGTTCGGTAAACTAATACTGTGCATAAGTGAATCCAGTATTAGAAATACCTGTGTTAAAACAATAATGGACTGCATAACAAGGTAAAGAGCCAAACAAACCTTAGAATGGCTTACCTCATTCACCTTTTGGATTATGACATCATTATGTCATTTAAAAAAAAAAATTGGAAAGTATTTGGTTGGCATTAGCCATGCAATGGCCGGCCACATGCCCCCCCCTAAGTCCAATTTCTGATTTTTTGAGGACTAAAGTGTGCAATTTCAAGAAGTTTCAACCTCTATAAATAGGGGTGCCATAATTCAAAGAAAAAATTAGAGAAAAGCAACCAAACTTTGGCCAAATTTTCCTCCACCAAATCCGAACTTCAACAAGAGTGAAAGGAAGGAAATTTTGCAAAAACCAAGTGTGTTTTAAGCCTAGGGATAGTCGGTTTTACCTTAGAGAGCAAGCAAGGAAGTTTGAAAAAAAATTGGAACCCAATTCTAGGCCAAGGGCCGGTTGTGTGGGGCAAGAGGAAAGCAAGAGAGAAAAGTTGAATCCAAAGGGGGATTTAGGGTTTTGAGTGTTGGTTTCCACTTAGAACATCAATTAAGAGCACTAGAGCATTTGGTGCACAAGTTGGCCAAAGGACCGGCTGTTGGAGAGGGAAAAAGGGGAGCCAAGAGCCAATCCAAAAATTCGGATCCAAGGGAGGTAAAATTCCAAATTCTTAAGCTTTCATTTAAATTTCAATTGGAGAAATTTAAATGTATTTGAGTATGTGTTGTAATGAGCATAAGCTCACTTTAATTTCTGCCCTAAATTAAGATTATAGGCTATGTGCTTGTTGTGGTTAGGATTTATGGTTTGGTGGTTATGATTTTTGCATGCTAGATGTTTGTGAAATGGTTAGGGTTTATGTACATTATGTTTGATGCTAAATTTGATTTGCATGTTGAATATTGGACGTTAGAAAACGCTGCATGACCACTTTCTAGGCTCCCGCTGAGTTCGGTTGAGGTAGGGTGAACGTTTTAGGACGTAAACGAAATTTTAAACCGAAAACTGCCAACTCGGGTAGAAATTGGCCAGTTTCGGGAAAAACAGTTTTTGAGGCTTCTAGAGGCCGAATCAGGGGAAACTCAAAACATGAAAGTTTTTAAGTAGAGTTTTTCCTAGAGGACAGCGTGGACAGTTTTGTAAAATGAGGCTCCAATGGCCTCGGTTTTTACCAAAACCCGTGCCTAAGGTGCCCAGGACCCGAGCACGGCCAGGACAAGTTCCTCAGGGGTTTTGACCACGAAAACGCCAGAACTGGGTTTTACCCAAAACATAAAAGTTGTAGAGTTTTTAAATTTTTACAACTTTCATGAAGACAAGTTTTACAGATTCAGTCTGGATTTTAAGATGAAAATGAATTTCGAAGAACTGTACAGGAATTATGGAAATCCTGTACAGGATTTACAAAGTTGACACAGAAAATGCATATTTTTGTAATTACACTGCAAAATTGACATTGAGAAACTGTTCCAAAGGCGGTCTCCAATAGTCAATAATTTTATACGACTCCTTTTAAGGTTTTCAGTTTTTTTTAAAAGATTGAACAAAAGGATTTTTAAACCAAAACCTAAGAATTCTTTTCTAAAGAAATAAGTTTGTTTTAAAACCTAAGTTAAAGATTTAACCGGTTAGGGTTACTTAGGTAACCAATTAGGACAATGTAAAGATAAGTAAGGTTATATAAGGATGTTGGTTATATTACCAACAGTTCTAACCCTTACTTTTATTAATCTCAGAACGTCGCACGCCGAAGTGTCCCAACGGGATTTAACTCGACTTTTGGACACAGCTTTTACGAACGAGGTAAGTACAACTCCGCCTACAGCATGGGCTTTGTTGTGTATACTTGCCAAAGTATGATGAAAATGCTATGTAGAGTAAATGTTACCTCTTATGTGTTGTAGATAGTTTTAAGTTATAGGAAATGTTATAGAAAATGTCATGCTTTGTAGTATGCTATGATTATGTGTTATGAATATGTTATAAAATGCTATGATGATATGCTATGTTATATGCTATGGTATGTTATGTGTTATAAAAAGTTGAAATGCTATGATTTAGAATGCCATGGAATAGGTTATGATGATAAGATTATAAGTTAATTGTGTGACATATCACGATGAATGCTCACTAATTAATACAATTAAGTATGAGATAATGAAAGTTATGATGACAAATAATTTGCCTGTGTCGTACCGACCCGCGTTAGGTCGGGTTGAACTATGGATTGAATTGGAAATGTTTTGGCCGCCCCAACCAATTCATAGTTGCGCGCCCGGTACGAACACTTACGTTATGGGGCCCACAAGATAAGACAAGATAAGTTATGATAAGTTAAGAAAGCAAGTTACGATTAATCAAGCAAGCATAATGAAGCATAAATGGCTCACGCATAAGTTAAGATAAGTTATATTATGTTATGCTTAAGTTATGATTAGTGTGGTATGCTAGTTAGGATATGTGTGATGTGTTTTATTTAAAGTAAATTGCGGTATAGAATAGTTGTACTTGCTGAGCGAAAGCTCACTGTCTTACGTCTGTGCTGTAGGTAAGCAGCCTGGAAATAATTCTTGATGCAAGATGGAGGGCATGGATTGGCGGACTGTGAAATGTGGGAATAAACCGCTACGCGTTTCGTTATATTATGTAATTATGAAATAAGTTTTATTTACACCCAAACAACGTAATTAATGTTCGATATACATTTATATTTCGTATGTAAGTACAGTATAAAAAAAAAAAAATTTCCGCTGTGTAAGTTATGTATGTACGATATGTATGTATGGTAACGACCTGTGCTAGGCAGGTCGTTACAGAGTTGGTATCAGAGCGGTTCCCTGCGATCAAATTTCACAGTCAGCCTGCCATCGCCGCCATCATTGTAAGTTAAAAATTTTATTTTCGTATATTAATAGTTATTATGCGCCTATATTATGATAGACTTGACGATATGGACCCGGACCAAGTCGACGCGGACCGAGAGGCGACGAGGTCATTCTTTCAGTCGTGTCCGCTTATGTTTGACGGCACGAGACGTACGGTACCGGTGGCAGCATGGTTGTATGATATGGAGTTGATCTTCCATACCTGCCACATCGAGGCCCGGCTACAGGTTTCCTTGGCTAGCCGATGTTTCGCTGTTGACGCTAGGATATGGTGGATCATCCTTGGAGAGCGTCAGTTGCCGAGCCGCACGTGGCCGCATTTTCGCACGGCAGTGATGGCTCGTTACGGGCCGATGATAGGCAAGGGAGCGGGCGATGTACTCCGCGATGCTGAGATCTATGAGGACATGCATCACACTCGTTACCTCAGCTACGTAGCTGATTGGCACGCGTATCCTCAGGAGACGATGGCCCATTATTGTCGACGATTCCAGGAGTCGATGCTGCCATACATTCCTCAGTATCTGCAGAGTCCCGAGCTGCAGGCCTTAGTTATTCTGAGCAACGGATTGCCTATTCAGATCCGGCAGTACGTTCCTGAACCCATGCTCGGTTTGTCAGTTGGACACATGATTGAGGCTATTTTGGGAGTCGAGGCTAACATTCACGATATGCCAGCCCCGGATTTGGCAGAGGCTCAGCAGGCGCCAGTAGAGGACGCCGAGATGGCAGAGCCGATTTATGAGCCGGCTCCCGTTGTTCCAGAGGATCCGATTCCCGCAGCCCCAGTACCGGAGGTGCCACATCAGGAGGCCGAGTTTGATTTGGCAGATGAGGACTTTGACCCTGATGACCTCATCATTATTCCGGAGGACCCACCGGAGGATCCACCTATCATTGACATATCGAGTGATGATGAGGATGATGAGGAGCCAGATCCTGAGTTAGAGCACGCAGGTTGGCTGGACTATGAGGAGGATTTAGAAGATCCAGAGGAGATTCCGTTGGCTGACGGAGAGGGAGAGTCCGATTCTGACACATCGTCGGGGGTCACTTCTGAGCACATAGATTAGGTAGACTGTGTGTGTATCTTTTGATGCTAGACTGACATGTACTAGCTTATTCTTTTTGGATGATAGGCTTGTACACATATGTACGATGGTAAAGTGGTAGACACTTCCATCATATTTTTGACCCTGTGTATATAGTATGATGAACATATATGTACGTATATTATTGTAAATATGATGTACTTTTTGTAAATGTACAAAAGATAAGTTCAAGTATGGTATGAATGACAAATGTTATGTTATGAGATACAATGTCTGTATTATGACTATGAATGCTATGATAAGTATGTAATGTTAAGTATTACATTATGATAGATAAATGATGAATGAAAGAAAGGATATTAATAGTATGATAATATCTTTTCTAAATGATATGATAGGATGGTACGCCCACGTCGAACAACGCCAGTAAATCCGCCCGAGCCGGATTTCGCGACAATTGTTGCAAATTTGTAAAGACAGCTGCTCGAACAGCAGCAAGAAACTAACAGATTGCGAGAACAGATAGCGCAATTAAATCAGAGGCCCCAAGTGAACGAAGTTCCACCCCAGTACAACAGGTACCGCCAGTGGTACCTCAAGTTCCAGAGGTCCAACCAGAGATTCCTCGGAATGCTGAGATTCCGATGGCACAAGCAGGAGGACAGGACAATGTACAGCCAGTGCGGGAGGATCTGCTGTACGAGAGATTCAGGCGGATGAAAGCGCCTGAATTTGAAGGGGTAACTGACCCAGTCGTCGCCGATAATTGGTTGATCGATATCCAGGTTATCTTGGATTTCATGCGGCTTACAGAACATGAGAAGGTTCTCTGTGCTTCATTTGCCTTGAAGAAAGATGCACGGCACTGGTGGATGACCGTTCAAATGCGGCGGGATGTCATGGCCATGAACTGGCAGGATTTTGTAACCGAATTCCGTGCCATGTACTACAACGCGGAGATACTGGCGGCTCAGCAAGATGAGTTCACCAGTTTACGACAGGGATCGATGACGGTTATGGAGGCCGTAAAGAAATTTGAGCAGCTAGCCCGTCTGTGCCCGGAACTGGTTCCGAATGAAAAGGAAAAGGTCAGAAGGATGATGAAGATGTTCCGCACAGACATCTCCAAGCAGGTCAGTGCAGGCAGTAGCCCACCTACCCTGGTATCTGATTGTGTCAGTAGAGCGATAAGAGCTGAGTACTGGATCAACCTGGACAAGAAGCTAGGGCTCAGATTTTTAAAGCCAGAAAGGAGGAAAAGGCCATGGTAAAGCAGACACGGCCTCGTCAAAACGCTGAGACCAACCAAAGGGCCAGACCAGTAGCCCTGCCCAGAATTCCAAGCAGTTTGGAAAGAATAAGAGAAAGGGTAATTTCACGGGCCAGGGACAACAGAAAAACTTCCCACAGAAGAGTAATAATCGGGGAAGGGATGGTAACAGCATTGAGTATCCGCAGTGTGCCAAATGCGGAAAGAAGCATCCAGGGGTATGCAGAATGGGGACAAATGTTTGTTACCTATGTGGCAAGGAGGGGCATTTTGCCAGAAGCTGCAACCAGAACCCCAAAACCAGAACCCTCCACCATCTAACCGAAACGCACCCGGTCAATTACACGCAGTCCAAGCCAGACTCGAAGGACCTCGATCACGCAAGGCAGATTGGAGGCTCCTGAACCTCAAGCCAGGATCTATGCTTACATGAGAGGAGATGCTGAACAGGAACTTCTCACGTGGTGACAGGTCAGATCTCTATCACCACTCATGAAGCTATTGCCTTGTTTGATTCTGGAGCCACTCACTCGTTTATATCCTTAGAGTTCGCCCAGAAGTTAGGAAGAGGTGTTGATAAGTTAGAGCAGCCTTTCAAAACTTCTCTGCCATCCGGAGAAATTTTATGGTCCGATTTCTGGATACAGAATATTCCCGTAATTATTTGTGGTAGAGAATTGTATGTAGATCTCATCGCGATCCGACTTCAGGATTTCGATGTGATCTTAGGGATGGACTTCTTGGGCAAGTACAACGCCAAGATCGACTGCCGGAAGCTTGTGTGGCTTTCAATCCCTACGATGAAGAGGAGTTCAATTTCCATGGACAGTCTCGGAACTCAACAACCAGATTGGTTACGGCAATGAAAGCTTGGAAAATGTTAGCTAGTGGCTGTCAGGGGTACTTAGCTAACATGGTGGACAAGGATCGGGAGATGGAATTAACACCGGAAGATGTCCCCATTATTAAGGAATATGTGGATATCTTTCCGAAGGATTTGCCAGGGCTTCCGCCAGAACGTGAAATTTCGTTCGAGATCGAGTTGCTACCTGGAGCTGCTCCGATATCGAAAGCACCTTACCGATGGCACCAGCTGAGCTTAGAGAACTGCAAGTGCAATTACAAGAGTTGCTCGACAAGGGATTCATCCGACAGAGTTACTCTCCGTGGGGAGCGCCTGTTTTGTTCGTTAAGAAAAAGGATGGATCGTTGCGTATGTGTATCGACTATCGCGAGCTGAATAAGATCACAATCAAGAACAGTATCCCCTCCCGAGGATAGACGATCTGTTTGATCAGCTTAGGGGAGCAGTGGTATTTTCAAAGTCGATCTGCGATCAGGTTATCATCAGCTCAAGATCAAGGAGTCAGATATCTCCAAGACGGCTTTTCGTACGCGCTATGGACACTACGAATTCTTGGTTATGCCGTTTGGACTGACCAACGCCCAGCTGCTTTCATGGATCTTATGAACAGAGTGTTCAAAGAATATTTGGATAAGTTCGTCATCGTCTTTATTGACGATATTTTGATTATTCAAGGTCCAGGAAGAACATAAGCAGCATTTGAAGTAGTGATGGAGACGTTGAGACGACATCAGCTATATGCCAAGTTCACAAAATGTGAATTTTGGCTAGAAAAGGTACATTTCTTGGGGCATGTGGTGTCAAAGAAGGGATTTCTGTGGATCCTGCTAAGGTAGAGGCAGTTAGTTTATGGCCCAGACCTAAGAATGTTACGGAAATCAAGAGTTTCCTTGGATTGGCTGGTTATTATCGGCGATTCGTAGAGGATTTTCAAAGATCGCAACCCTTCTTTCTGCTCTTACCCGGAAAGGAAGGAATTTCGAGTGGACATCGAAATGTGAAGAGAACTTTCAGGAGCTAAAAAAGAAGCTTACTAGCGCCCAGTGTTAGTAATTCCTGACGTAGATGCGGGAAATTTCGTTATTTACAGTGATGCTTCCAAAATAGGACTTGGAGCGTCCTGATGCAACATGGAAAGGTGGTCGCCTATGCCTCACGACAATTGAAGGAGCACGAAAAGAACTACCTACGCACGATCTGGAGTTAGCAGCGGTAGTTTTTGCACTCAAGATCTGGAGGCACTATTTATACGGGAATAAATGCGAAATTTATACAGACCACCAGAGCCTCAAGTACATTTTTACTCAGAAAGAGCTCAACATGAGACAACGTAGATGGCTAGAACTTGTGAAGGATTATGATTGTGAAATCCTTTACCATCCTGGAAAGGCAAACCGGGTGGCAGATGCTTTAAGTCGGAAATCGGTAGGCATGCTGATGTCTATTGAGATTTTTCCGAAGCCACTACAAGAGAAATTTCTGAGTTCAACTTGGAGCTGTTGACGGGAAGATTGTCCTCTCTGACCTCCAGTCTAATCTTTTGGAAGTTATCAAGACGCATCAAGGAAAAGACCCATCTTTGATGAAGCGCAACTTTTCAATGAAAAGAACAAGGAGTTTAAGACCTCTGCCGATGGTGTTATCTACTTCAAAGAAAGGATTTGTGTTCCCGACTTTAAGTTTTTGAAGGATCAGATACTATCAGAGGCACATAAGACGCCGTATTCAGTGCATCCAGGAGCTTCCAAATGTACAAAGATCTCCGAGAGAATTATTGGTGGCCAAGCATGAAGAATGAGATAGCAAAGTACGTGTCAAAATGCCTAACTTGCCAGAGAGTGAAGGCCGAACATCGACATCCAGGCGGAGAATTGCAGAAGATAGAGCTTCCCGAATGGAAATGGAGCAAATCACTATGGATTTTGTCGTAGGACTGCCCAGAACTTCAAATGGGAATGACACAATCTGGGTGTTGTTGATCGACTAACCAAATCCGCCACTTCATCGCTATCAAAGCCACTTATTCGGTAGAAAAATTGGCTGAAGTCTACGTATCCCAGATCGTCAGATACCATGGAGTACCGAAATCGATCATCTCGGACCGTGATGGACGTTTCACTTCTCGATTTTGGACAAGTGTGCACAATGCTATGGGGTCGAAGCTGAAGTTTAGTACGGCTTTCCATCCCAAACTGACGGTCAATCAGAACGAACCATCCAGACGCTAGAAGATATGTTGAGAGCATGTGTTTCTGGATTTCATGGGAACTGGGATCAGAAGCTGCAAATGATCGAATTTTCATATAAAATAGCTATCAGCTTCGATTGGTATGGCTCCCTTTGAAGCATTGTATGGAAGGAAATGTCGATCCCCATTCATTGGCAGGAGGTGGGTCAGAAGCACTTCAAACCACGGATTTTATCCGAAAGACTTCAGAGGATATTAAAAAGATTAAACAAAGGCTAGATGTGGCTTTCAGTCGTCAGAAAAGCTATGCTGACAAGCGTAGAAGGCTTTGGAATTCCAAGTCGGAGATGCGGTATTCATAAAGATAGCTCCAATGAAGGGAGTAATGCGCTTTGGCAAGAAAGGGAAGCTTAGTCCAAGGTATACTGGACCATTTGAAATCCTTGAAAGAGTTGGGAAAGTAGCCTATAAGCTTGCCTACCGCCAGAACTTGCGTCAATGCACAATGTATTCCACGTCTCGATGCTCAAAAAGTATGTGTCAGACCTTCTCATGTGCTTAACCAGGAACCAGTGGAAGTTAAACGGACTTAACTTATGAGAAAAGCCGTAGAATATTAGATCGGGAAGAGAAGGTCTTAAGGATAAGACGATTCCATGGTTAAAGTGTTGTGGCGAACCACAAGGTTGAAGAAGCAACCTGGGAATTAGAAGATAGTATGAGGAAGAACTACCCCGGTTTGTTCTAATTTTCGAGGATGAAAATTTTTAAGGGGGGTAGATTGTAATACTTGTTATTTATCGATTATGATTTTTGGTACAAAAAAAAATTCAAATTGTACTTAAGAATATTAATGAAAAAGCCGGTTAAGGTTTTTATAATGTTTTGTGAGTCTTTATGACTTTAAAGACTCAAAAATAATTTCTAGGACAAGAAACGTCCTTTTAGGTAAAAGGAATGAAAATGGCCAAAAATGTATGTTGGTCAAAGTTTGACCAAAACGTCGACGGTTGACCAAAAAGTCAACTGTTGACCACGGGAGTCAAATCTCGGCAAGAAAGTCACCTGTCGACAAGAAAGTCAATGGTGACGAGAAAGCCAAAATTGACCCAAAAGTTAAAGAAAAGACGGTACGAGTAAAATCACCGCAGTATAGAATTATACTGTATAGGCCGTTTTTATTAATAAAATGATATGTTTAGAACTTAAAACCACCATAGAAAGACAAGCACATAAGTAGAATTAAAGGGCAAAAAGGGTTTTAAGAAATAAGGAAATTTTTATACAGTGTTGTTTTCACAC
>JAINRH010000152.1:0-39511 GCA_025413025.1 Ficus hispida
AAAAATTTTTACTGAAATTTTTTTCGATAAAACAAAGATTTAAGTTTAGCAAGTTTGGTAACGACCCTTTTACGTAGTTGGCCCTACGTAGATTTTGGGGCGCTACAGTTTGGTATCAGAGCGGTATCCTGCATCCTACTTCATTTGCTTCACATCGTTTCTGCAAGTGCCCAAGTAAGTTAATTTATTTTTTTCCTTCGATTAGAATGTGAGGAATTAAAACTAGAATTAGAAGATGATTCATCGTGCATACGAACGAGCCAAATTTTGCAAGAGTCTAATCTTGCAACTATAGTGATTAAGTTATAACGATAATTGCTGGAATAGCAACAAGAAAGAATAGGCTTCGAGATCATATAGCCTATCGCTTCATCTCGGGTATAGTGATATTAAGAAATTATTTTCCTTCTAAGGAATGGATCAATATATGGAAGTTAAGTTATTGATTGAGAAACTTTGCCCCATAAGAGTATTATTAAATACGGGGAAAATTTTGATGATGCCTTAGTTTGGGGGTAGCAACTAGGCATTAAGCCAATATGAGTTGGATGCTACCAACAACAATTATTAGGCTATGATAATAATGATGATGGCTGTGAGTTTGATGATTAAGTTAATGAGGTTGAGATCGATAATAACAACCTTGGAGTCGATATATAATGGTTTGACTAATGTCGACTATATACGACCTATTAAGTAATGAAATCATGATGGGAAGTTTTACATATTCCTTAGAACTATGCTTATGTGCTATAAAGGAAATGTCTGAAGCAATGAGAAAGCTTCTGCTAGCTAACAAGTAGCTAGTTGATATGAGGATATCTTTCACTGCATCACTCGAACAGTAATATGTTTTCAATAATACTATTTATTATTGTTTTCCATGATTAACTTGGAAAAGATTCCAAGAAGTTATTTTATGTATGGTGCTTGATCTAATGCATAATAGAACAACTCACGTTATGTTGTGATATGTTATGGGCTGAACCCTGAGGAATAGAGTTCCAAGAGAGGGGCATCATGTCAAGAAAAGGGCCGATCCTTGAGGAAGAAAATATTTCCAAGATAGGGCCATCATGATAAGAAAAGGGTTCTAATAGCAAAGATTAACATTGTACCAGAGGGTTCTCAGCTTTAGTTAATTGAAAGAAAATATTTTCATATGATATATTCGCTGAGCCCTCAAATAAAGTTAAAGAAAGTATCTTAATTATAAGATACAATATGTTTTCTTTTCAAGTATGGAAAGTTATATCTACTTTTCAAACATGCAAGTTATGTGATATACTTGCACAGTTTTTCATGTAATAGTTTTTGTGATGCAGTGCGAAAAAAAAAATGATGATGATGAGATTATGCAGTATGAAAGAAAAGTATGAGGGTATGAAATGATAAGCATGAGAAAATGAGGAATGAGGTATGAGGATATAGAAAGAAGATTATGGTTCTATATAAGAAACATGATCCCATTATGATATTAAATGGGAACATGAACAAGTTATTAAATTCATAGTAATTTGTTATGAATTGATAGTGGATTGAAGAAAAGCCACTTAAGATTATTCGAATTTTCGAGGACGAAAATCTTTTAAGGAGGGTAGAATGTAATACCCGAAATTTTTTATGGCTTATGATTTCCTTAAAAACAAGGAAAACCTAAGTTTGAATCATGATCGGAATAGAATATCAGTATAAGTTTGAGTTCTCAATTAATTAGCTACGAGACTCAAAAATAGTTTGCTTAGGCAAATATAGGCCTTTTTGGAAAAAAGGGGCAAAATAGTAATTTTGACTTTTATTCTGGTCAAAGTTGACTAAGGTGAAACCGCAGTGTAAATTATCGGTATAGAAACTATACTGCAGAAAACTGTCGTTTCGGACGATTAAGCGAAAATAAGGCTTGAGACGTCGCTAGAGGAAAATTAAGCATGATTTTTGAGACATAAAGGACTAAATGGTTTCGAGCTCTAAGAAAAAAAATCCATTTGCTCAGTTAAGTGCAGTTGAATTCTGGACCGTAGTCCAGTATGGCAGTACTGTTTTAAGTGAAAAACAGTACTAGTATTATTTCAATTAATGAGAAATTGGATTGTATCTCTATATTTAGGGATTTTTGGGAATTAAGTGGACCATTATGTATGAATTAGAAGCCAAGTGGCTCCACTTTAGTCGCCACCTCACAGGGACTAAAATGCAAATATTTTGTCCTTAAGGGCTAAAGTGTAATTTTGGAAATTATGAAAAGTAAGTTTTAAGCATGAATTAAGGTTGAAAAAAAAATAAAATTGGCCAACAAATTACTTTGTATGGCCGGCCACTCTAATGGTTTAGGGGGAGGCAATTAAGCTTGCTTTTGATGAATTTAATGCAAGATAAGAAAAAAAAGGTGTGGTGGGTCCACCTTTGGACACCTCATCACCTTAGCTCACACACACACATGTTCTAAGAACAAGAAATAGCCGGCCACTAAGGAAGCAAAAAGAAGCAATTAATTGGGTTCATGCACCTTGTCAGCCGGTCTTTAATGCTTGGAAAGCAAGGAAAAAAAAATTGCTTAGGTAAGCATGCTTAGGCAAGCCTAATGACATGAGCAAGAGGACACCTCACCAAATTGATTTTTTCCCTTGTTCTCTAAGGGATTGATCGGCCACCTAAGAGGAGTAAAAGGGCATTTAGAAAATCTTTTTCAGCTATAAATAGAGGAAGGGGGGGGGGGGGCGGATTTTTTGAGTGAAAAATTGGAAAAACAAGCCAAACTATGGCAAAATTTTTCCTCACCCAATTTCCCTCAAAACCGAAACCCAAAGGAAGAAAAGAAAGAAAAAAAGTGGAACTAGGAACTAGCCTAGGTGATGGTCGGATTTTTGGTGAGAAACCAACAAGGGGTTGCTGAAATTTTGAAACCCATTTGGAGGGCAAAAGCCGGCTGTGATGGCAGCCAAAGGGGAAGGAGAAAAAGTTGGAACCCAAGCTTGAAAACCAACTTCCAAACCCTAGGTAAACCCTAAAACCCTAAGCTTTTTAATTGAGCTTTAATTTGGAAATTTATGTGTATTTCCATGTTGGTTTGTATGAGCATAAGCTCACTTTAAATTTTCTGCCCTAGTTATGATTTTAGGGTTTATGATTTGATGGTTTCAATTCTTGCATGCTAAGTGTTTGATGAATGTCTAGGGTTTTGTATGTTGATACATGATGAAAATTTTGATTTGCATGGATGCATGTTTTACGTTAGAAGCGCTGCATGTTTGCTATGTAAGCTCCCGAAGTGATCGGTCGAGTTAGAATCCGCGAAATAGGACGTAAACCGGACTTAACAACCGAAAACTGCCATTTCGGGTAGAAACTGGCCAGTTTCGGGAAAAGTGAAATTTGAGGCCTTTAGAGGCCGAACTAGGTAAAACTCAAAACATGAAAGTTGTTCAGAATGATTTTTCCTTATGGGCAGCGCAGACAGTTTTCCAAATTGAGGCTCCAATGGCCTCCGTTTTTACAAAAACCCGTGGCTAGTTTGCCCAGACCCAGTTTACAGGGTCAGCCAGTTTCAAATTAAAACTGGTACGAATCCAAGCAGAACTGGACTTTTTGTAAAACACGAAAGTTTTAAAATTTTCGAGATCTACAACGTTCGTGAAGACAACTTTTTTAAATTCAAATCAGATTTTTAAACTGACACGGATTGGTGAATAGTGTGCAGGAAACAAGAAATTCATGTACAGGATTTTCTAAAAACAGTACAGAAAAACTGTATTTTTCCTCAAAACCACTGTTTTGACTAAGGAAACTGTTCCAAAGGCAGTTTTCAACAGTTGATAATTTTTACAAACCCTACTTCAGGGGATACGATTTTTCTAATATTAAATCAATGATTTTAAAACCTAAAAGGTTGAATTTTTTCCAAAGAAAGATAAGAATGGATTTTAAAACCAAAGGTTATCTTTCTTTCGGAAACAAAACAAGGATGGACGGTAATCGGGAAGGATACCCGAGTTACTGCACAGGGTCCAAAGCCAAGGCAGACTTAGGATAATTGGACTAAGCTTGATTACCTCAAGGGTTACTCAAGGTAACCCAACAAGGTATTAAAATTGAGTTTGATCTTAAAACCCAAAAAGGATTAAAATTAAAAATGACAAGGCATAGGCCAAGGTTAGGATGATACCTAACCCTATTCATATATGATTGGGATTAATACCCAAGGTTACCTTAAGTAACCAAGTAAGTCATCATAAGTTATAAGGGAGACTTACAGCTAGAATTTCGTAGGCATGTTGGTATGGTCACCAACATTCCACAATACTAATTAGACCCTTACCTATGTCCTTCATCAAGCAGGAGGAAGCCTGCGGCTACCCGGAAGAGGAGCAGCTTTACGTAGGACATAGTAAAAGAGGTAAGTACAAACCTCACCTGCAGTATGGAAAATAATAAAAGATATTTTCCAAGTATACATGCTATGCTATGTTATGCTATGCTATAATGCTATGCTATGTTATAATGCTATGCTATGTGATGCTATGCTATGTTATGATATGAGATGCCATGTAATGATGTGATGCTATGACATGTTACATATTATGCCATGTTTTCTAAAATGTCATGGTTTTAAAAATGTCATGTTTTCAAGAATGCCATGATATGGCAAATGTTAAGTTTGGATTTGACGTTGTGACATCATGAAGCATGTTCACTAATGTTAAATCACATGGTAAGATGATCAAGTAAGGTGTCGTACCAACCTCCCGTGATCGTGGAGAATACATGTTAAAAACCAGTTGTGGCATTAACCTCTCGTTGATGCGTGAGGGTCACGTTATGATTCCCAGAACTGTTAGGGCCTTGCAAACCCTAGCTTTGTCTGGAGGCTGCGCGCTTTTGGTACGGACACTAGGGGCCCACATGTAATCAAGATAATGAGTAAAAGTGTCTAAAAGATTTATAATTGGACATAATCGGATCATGCATAAACTACATGATGATTGATATGTTACTTGATGTTTGAAAAGATTTTTGTGAGATCATGTTTGTACTTGCTGGGCGAAAGCTCATTTGTATATTTCATACTGTAGGTAAGACGCCTGCAGCATTACTTGATGGGCCATGGAGACGATGCAGCGAGTGAAGGGCGGTGTGGGATACCACTACGCAATATTTTCCGCAAATGTTTTTAAGTATGATGTTGTATATGGATGTGATGTAATGTTTCCAAGGTCCGATTAAAAAGGTCATGGTAACCTTATAATCGGCATAACAAGTAAAAGGGGTAGACATGATGAAGTTTACCCGTCAGTACAAGTTAATTCAAGTTGAGTTTCGAGTTATGATTTTTAAATAAAGTTTAAAGTTTTAAAAGAAGAAAAAAAATTTTTACTGAAATTTTTTTTCGATAAAACAAAGATTTAAGTTTAGCAAGTTTGGTAACGACCCACTTTTACGTAGTTGGCCCTACGTAGATTTTGGGGGCGCTACAGTTTGGTATCAGAGCGGTATCCTGCCATCCTACTTCACTTTGCTTCACATCGTTTCTGCAAGTGCCCAAGTAAGTTAATTTATTTTTTTTCCTTCGATTAGAAATGTGAGGAATTAAGAACTAGAATTAGAAGATGATTCATCGTGCATACGAACGAGCCAAATTTTTGCAAGAGTCTAATCTTGCAACTATAGTGATTAAGTTATAACGATAATTGCTGGAATAGCAACAAGGAAAGAATAGGCTTCGAGATCATATAGCCTATCGCTTCATCTCGGGTATAGTGATATTAAGAAATTATTTTCCTTCTAAGGAATGGATCAATATCATGGAAGTTAAGTTTATTGATTGAGAAACTTTTGCCCCATAAGAGTATTATTAAATACGGGGAAAATTTTGATGATGCCTTAGTTTGGGGGTAGCAACTAGGCATTAAGCCAATATGAGTTGGATGCTACCAACAACAATTTATTAGGCTATGATAATAATGATGATGGCTGTGAGTTTGATGATTAAGTTAATGAGGTTGAGATCGATAATAACAACCTTGGAGTCGATATATAATGGTTTGACTAATGTCGACTATATACGACCTATTAAGTAATGAAAATCATGATGGGAAGTTTTACATATTCCTTAGAACTATGCTTATGTGCTATAAAGGAAATGTCTGAAGCAATGAGAAAAGCTTCTGCTAGCTAACAAGTAGCTAGTTGATATGAGGATATCTTTCACTGCATCACTCGAACAGTAATATGTTTTCAATAATACTATTTATTATTGTTTTCCATGATTAACTTGGAAAAGATTCCAAGAAGTTATTTTATGTATGGTGCTTGATCTAATGCATAATAGAACCAACTCACGTTATGTTGTGATATGTTATGGGCTGAACCCTTGAGGAATAGAGTTCCAAGAGAGGGGCCATCATGTCAAGAAAAGGGCCGATCCTTGAGGAAGAAAAATATTTCCAAGATAGGGGCCATCATGATAAGAAAAAGGGTTCTAATAGCAAAAGATTAACATTGTACCAGAGGGTTCTCAGCTTTAGTTAATTGAAAGAAAAATATTTTCAATATGATATATTCGCTGAGCCCTCAAATAAAGTTAAAGAAAAGTATCTTAATTATAAGATACAATATGTTTTCTTTTCAAGTATGGAAAAGTTATATCTACTTTTCAAACATGGCAAGTTATGTGATATACTTGCACAGTTTTTCATGTAAATAGTTTTTGTGATGCAGTGCGAAAAAAAAATGATGATGATGAGATTATGCAGTATGAAAGAAAAGTATGAGGGTATGAAATGATAAGCATGAGAAAATGAGGAATGAGGTATGAGGATATAGAAAGAAGATTATGGTTCTATATAAGAAACATGATCCCATTATGATATTAAAATGGGAACATGAACAAGTTATTAAATTCATAGTAATTTGTTATGAATTGATAGTGGATTGAAGAAAAGCCACTTAAGATTATTCGAATTTTCGAGGACGAAAATCTTTTAAGGAGGGTAGAATGTAATACCCGAAATTTTTTATGGCTTATGATTTCCTTAAAAACAAGGAAAACCTAAGTTTGAATCATGATCGGAATACAATATCAGTATAAGTTTGAGTTCTCAATTAATTAGCTACGAGACTCAAAAATAGTTTGCTTAGGCAAATATAGGCCTTTTTGGAAAAAAGGGGCAAAATAGTAATTTTGACTTTTATTCTGGTCAAAGTTGACTAAGGTGAAACCGCAGTGTAAATTATCGGTATAGAAACTATACTGCAGAAAACTGTCGTTTCGGACGATTAAGCGAAAATAAGGCTTGAGACGTCGCTAAAGGAAAATTAAGCATGATTTTTGAGACATAAAGGACTAAATGGTTTCGAGCTCTAAGAAAAAAAATCCATTTGGCTCAGTTAAGTGCAGTTGAATTCTGGACCGTAGTCCAGTATGGCAGTACTGTTTTAAGTGAAAAACAGTACTAGTATTATTTCAATTAATGAGAAATTGGATTGTATCTCTATATTTAGGGATTTTTGGGAATTAAGTGGACCATTATGTATGAATTAGAAGCCAAGTGGCTCCACTTTAGTCGCCACCTCACAGGGACTAAAATGCAAATATTTTGTCCTTAAGGGCTAAAGTGTAACTTTTGGAAATTATGAAAAGTAAGTTTTAAGCATGAATTAAGGTTGAAAAAAAAAATAAAATTGGCCAACAAATTACTTTGTATGGCCGGCCACTCTAATGGTTTAGGGGGAGGCAATTAAGCTTGCTTTTGATGAATTTAATGCAAGATAAGAAAAAAAAGGTGTGGTGGGTCCACCTTTGGACACCTCATCACCTTAGCTCACACACACACATGTTCTAAGAACAAGAAATAGCCGGCCACTAAGGAAGCAAAAAGAAGCAATTAATTGGGTTCATGCACCTTGTCAGCCGGTCTTTAATGCTTGGAAAGCAAGGAAAAAAAAAATTGCTTAGGTAAGCATGCTTAGGCAAGCCTAATGACATGAGCAAGAGGACACCTCACCAAATTGATTTTTTCCCTTGTTCTCTAAGGGATTGATCGGCCACCTAAGAGGAGTAAAAGGGCATTTAGAAAATCTTTTTCAGCTATAAATAGAGGAAGGGGGGGGCGGATTTTTTGAGTGAAAAATTGGAAAAACAAGCCAAACTATGGCAAAATTTTTCCTCACCCAATTTCCCTCAAAACCGAAACCCAAAGGAAGAAAAGAAAGAAAAAAAGTGGAACTAGGAACTAGCCTAGGTGATGGTCGGATTTTTGGTGAGAAACCAACAAGGGGTTGCTGAAATTTTGAAACCCATTTGGAGGGCAAAAGCCGGCTGTGATGGCAGCCAAAGGGGAAGGAGAAAAAGTTGGAACCCAAGCTTGAAAACCAACTTCCAAACCCTAGGTAAACCCTAAAACCCTAAGCTTTTTAATTGAGCTTTAATTTGGAAATTTATGTGTATTTCCATGTTGGTTTGTATGAGCATAAGCTCACTTTAAATTTTCTGCCCTAGTTATGATTTTAGGGTTTATGATTTGATGGTTTCAATTCTTGCATGCTAAGTGTTTGATGAATGTCTAGGGTTTTGTATGTTGATACATGATGAAAATTTTGATTTGCATGGATGCATGTTTTACGTTAGAAGCGCTGCATGTTTGCTATGTAAGCTCCCGAAGTGATCGGTCGAGTTAGAATCCGCGAAATAGGACGTAAACCGGACTTAACAACCGAAAACTGCCATTTCGGGTAGAAACTGGCCAGTTTCGGGAAAAGTGAAATTTGAGGCCTTTAGAGGCCGAACTAGGTAAAACTCAAAACATGAAAGTTGTTCAGAATGATTTTTCCTTGTGGGCAGCGCAGACAGTTTTCCAAATTGAGGCTCCAATGGCCTCCGTTTTTACAAAAACCCGTGGCTAGTTTGCCCAGACCCAGTTTACAGGGTCAGCCAGTTTCAAATTAAAACTGGTACGAATCCAAGCAGAACTGGACTTTTTGTAAAACACGAAAGTTTTAAAATTTTCGAGATCTACAACGTTCGTGAAGACAACTTTTTTAAATTCAAATCAGATTTTTAAACTGACACGGATTGGTGAATAGTGTGCAGGAAACAAGAAATTCATGTACAGGATTTTCTAAAAACAGTACAGAAAAACTGTATTTTTCCTCAAAACCACTGTTTTGACTAAGGAAACTGTTCCAAAGGCAGTTTTCAACAGTTGATAATTTTTACAAACCCTACTTCAGGGGATACGATTTTTCTAATATTAAATCAATGATTTTAAAACCTAAAAGGTTGAATTTTTTCCAAAGAAAGATAAGAATGGATTTTAAAACCAAAGGTTATCTTTCTTTCGGAAACAAAACAAGGATGGACGGTAATCGGGAAGGATACCCGAGTTACTGCACAGGGTCCAAAGCCAAGGCAGACTTAGGATAATTGGACTAAGCTTGATTACCTCAAGGGTTACTCAAGGTAACCCAACAAGGTATTAAAATTGAGTTTGATCTTAAAACCCAAAAAGGATTAAAATTAAAAATGACAAGGCATAGGCCAAGGTTAGGATGATACCTAACCCTATTCATATATGATTGGGATTAATACCCAAGGTTACCTTAAGTAACCAAGTAAGTCATCATAAGTTATAAGGGAGACTTACAGCTAGAATTTCGTAGGCATGTTGGTATGGTCACCAACATTCCACAATACTAATTAGACCCTTACCTATGTCCTTCATCAAGCAGGAGGAAGCCTGCGGCTACCCGGAAGAGGAGCAGCTTTACGTAGGACATAGTAAAAGAGGTAAGTACAAACCTCACCTGCAGTATGGAAAATAATAAAAGATATTTTCCAAGTATACATGCTATGCTATGTTATGCTATGCTATAATGCTATGCTATGTTATAATGCTATGCTATGTGATGCTATGCTATGTTATGATATGAGATGCCATGTAATGATGTGATGCTATGACATGTTACATATTATGCCATGTTTTCTAAAATGTCATGGTTTTAAAAATGTCTGTTTTCAAGAATGCCATGATATGGCAAATGTTAAGTTTGGATTTGACGTTGTGACATCATGAAGCATGTTCACTAATGTTAAATCACATGGTAAGATGATCAAGTAAGGTGTCGTACCAACCTCCCGTGATCGTGGAGAATACATGTTAAAAACCAGTTGTGGCATTAACCTCTCGTTGATGCGTGAGGGTCACGTTATGATTCCCAGAACTGTTAGGGCCTTGCAAACCCTAGCTTTGTCTTGAGGCTGCGCGCTTTTGGTACGGACACTAGGAGCCCACATGTAATCAAGATAATGAGTAAAAGTGTCTAAAAGATTTATAATTGGACATAATCGGATCATGCATAAACTACATGATGATTGATATGTTACTTGATGTTTGAAAAGATTTTTGTGAGATCATGTTTGTACTTGCTGGGCGAAAGCTCATTTGTATATTTCATACTGTAGGTAAGACGCCTGCAGCATTACTTGATGGGCCATGGAGACGATGCAGCGAGTGAAGGGCGGTGTGGGATACCACTACGCAATATTTTCCGCAAATGTTTTTAAGTATGATGTTGTATATGGATGTGATGTAATGTTTCCAAGGTCCGATTTAAAAGGTCATGGTAACCTTATAATCGGCATAACAAGTAAAAGGGGTAGACATGATGAAGTTTACCCGTCAGTACAAGTTAATTCAAGTTGAGTTTCGAGTTATGATTTTTAAATAAAGTTTAAAGTTTTAAAAGAAGAAAAAAAAATTTTTACTGAAATTTTTTTTCGATAAAACAAAGATTTAAGTTTAGCAAGTTTGGTAACGACCCACTTTTACGTAGTTGGCCCTACGTAGATTTTGGGGGCGCTACAAAAAGTAAGACGAATGATGAAGATGTTTCGGATGGATATTGCTAAACAAGTGAGTGCAGGAAGCAGCCCTCCTACCCTAGTGTCTGACTGCATTAGTCGGGCAATTAAGGCTGAGTATTGGATCAATCAGGATAAGGAGGCGAGGGCACAAATTTTTAAGGTTAAGAACGAGGAGAAGGCTGCGGAGAGACAGATATAGCCTAGGTAGAATAAGGACGCTTATGCGAAGGGCCAGACTAGTAATGCGGCCCAGCATTCTAAGCAGTTCGGAAAGAACAAGAGGAAGGGAAATGCTGCTAGTCAGGGGCAGCAAAGGAATTACCCTCAAAAGAAAAGTAATCGAGGGAATGAGGTTAATAATAATAACTATCCAGTATGCACTCAATGCGGGAAGAAGCACCTGGGAGTATGTAGACTGGGGACCAATGCTTGCTACCTTCGTGGCAAGGAAGGTCATTACGCGAGGAATTGCAACCTCAACCAACAAAACCAGAACCCCCAGTACCCGCATAGGAATGCGAGCAGTCAACTGCATGCGGTGCCAGTTAAGATCGAGGACATTTCGAATGCACAAGGGAGGCTAGAGGCTCCTGGACCCCAAGCTAGGATTTACGTCTACACTAAAGGGGATGCCGAGGCCGGAACTTCTCACGTGGTGACAGGTCAGATTTCTATCGCGACATGGGATGCCATTGCCTTGTTTGATTCTGGTGCCACCCATTCATTTATATCAATGGAGTTTGCCCAGAAATTAGGAAGACGCACCGATAGTTTTAAGCAACCATTTAGGACGTTCCTTCCACCAGGAGAGGTTTTGCTATCCGATTTTTAGATGCCAAGTGTTCCTGTAGTTATTTGCGGTCGAGAACTTTATGTTGATCTCATTGCAATTAAACTTCAGGATTATGATGTTATTTTAGGAATGGACTTCCTAGGGAAGTACAACGCTAAGATAGATTGTCGAAAGTGTTGTGTTATGTTTAGTTTGCATGGTGAGGAGGAATTCAACTTTTACGGCCAGTCCCGTAACTCCTCAAGTAGGTTAGTATCGGCAATGAAGGCGTGGAAAATGTTGGCTAATGGATGTCAAGGATACTTAGCCAACATGGTAGACAAGGAGAAAGAAGTGGAGTTAGAGCTGGAAGATGTTCCCATTATCAGGGAATATGTGGATGTCTTTCCAAAAGAATTGCCCAGACTTCCTCCCGAGCGGAAAATTTCTTTTAAGATAGACTTATTGCCTAGAGCTACACCGGTATCCAAAGCGCCTTATCGTATGGCCCCAACTGAACTTAGGGAGCTCCAGGTGTAGTTGCAAGAACTGCTGGACAAATGATTCATTCGCCAGAGCTATTCTCCATGGGGAGCACCAGTATTGTTTGTTAAGAAGAAGGATGGATCATTGCATATGTGTATCGATTATTGTGAGTTGAACAAGATCACGATTAAGAATAAGTACCCTCTCCCTAGAATAGATGATCTTTTTGATCAACTTAGGGGAGTAGTGGTGTTTTCAAAGGTCGACTTGCGATCGGGATACCATCAACTCAGCATTAAGGAGGGAGACATTTCAAAAATGGCTTTTCAAATGCGCTATGGGCATTACGAGTTCTTAGTTATGCTGTTTGGTTTGACCAATGCTCCAGCTGCATTTATGGACTTGATGAACAGGGTGTTCAAAGAGTACTTAGATAAGTTTGTCATCGCTTTTATCGATGATATTTTGATATACTCAAAGTCCATAATGGAACACGAGCAACACCTTAGGATGGTTTTAGAGACGTTAAGACGGAACCAGCTCTATGCCAAGTTCACGAAATGTGAATTTTGGTTGGAGAAAGTTCATTTCTTAGGCCATGTAGTGTTGAACGAAGGGATTTCCGTTGATCCTGGTAAGATAGAGGCGGTTAGTACATGGCCTAGACCCAAAAACGTTACGGAAATACGGAGCTTTCTTGGATTGGCCGGATACTATCGACGGTTCGTTGAAGGATTCTCCAAGATCGCGGCACCTCTTACCGCCCTTACGCGAAAAGAGAAGAAGTTCGAGTTGTAATGACCAGCTTGTTTACAAATTTTGATTTCTGTTATTACGAATCAAAGTTTGTAATTACTTATGTTCATGTGTTATGTATGTTTATGTGCTATGTTTTATCAGTAAAATTATTGAATTCTTGGTCGAAGAATTCGATAATTTACTTATGTAAGACCTTTTCATTGTGAAAGGCAAATTTGTGATCTATGATTCTCTGTTAGTAGTTTCTAATGTTAAGAGAACCCTGGACACAGTTCAGATAAATTCTGGATTATGGTCCAGTGCAGGAATACTGTTATCGGCTGAAAACAGTATCTGTATATGTAAGTTAGTATGAAAGTGGACTGTGTTTAGGAGTTAAGACAAGCAAGGTCTTAAAAGGTGACACCTCGTCATAAAAAGAATGACAAATGTCACTATGAAAACGGGCCACCTTGCAGGGACTAAAGTGCAAATGTTTTTGCCTTTAGGGGCCAAAGTGCAATTTTGTGAAAATTGTGGTTTGATAAATAAATTTGTAAATTTATGGAACTATGGATATTTCTAGTTGGATTTCCTAGTTCAATTAAGCTTATGATGATTTTTAAGTTTGGTTAACCTAGTTGGAAACCAAGGAATCAAGTTAAGTTTGGTTGGTTCAAAATTGACCAATCATATGCTTACATTTGTGTTCATAGGGACCGGCCACCTCAAGGGCTAATGAGCAAATATTTTGCTCTTAAGGACCAATAGGCAAAGTATGGAAAATTGGAAGTGCACTAGAAATTGACACCTCACAATTTTAGCTTTGCTTAGTAAGCTTAATAGCTTTGCTTACTAAGCTATGTTGCAAGTTGTCATCTTGACACCTAGCATTGAATGGCTGGCCACCTCATGGATATGTTCAAGCAAATATGATGTTTTTAAGGACTGATAAGCAAACAAGGAATTAGGTGTTTCTTTGTTAGTTTGACACCTAAAAACCTAGCTTTGCTTATTAAGCATTCTAGCCTTGCTTACTTGGCTACATATGATGCATCAACAAGCAAAGATTTTCCATATGGCACACCAAGGAAAACCGGCCATCACCTTTGTAAGAACTAGAAATTTCAACGTTTTGATTTCGCGTATAGAAACTTGAATTGTGCCATTAATGGTATTTATGAAAAAGCCCGGCTTAGGGTTTTTATTAAATTTTATGAGTTCTTATAAAACCATAAGACTCAAAAATGATTGCTTAGCTAAGCACACGATCTTTTAAGTTAAAAAAGATTGAAAATTCTATGATTTTATAGAAAGTCAACAGTTAACCAAGAAAGTCAAAGTTGACCAAAAAGGTCAAAGTTGACCAAGGAAGTCAAAGTTGACCAAGGAAGTCAAAGTTGACCAAGAAAGTAAAGGTTGACCCGTAAAAGTCAACTATGTGACGGGAATGAAGTATGTTAAGCGGTATTGGAAATATACTGCCAAAACTATTTTTATGTGTAAAATAGTTAGAATTTGATTTAAAACCACCATAGAAAAATCAAGCACATTAAATAGGTTATTAAGGGCCGAAGGGCTCGAGGCAAAAAGAAAAGTTTTCGTACAGCGCATTTTAAGATAGATAAATTTTGGATTGCAAAACAGTATACAATACTGTGTAATGATGAACACAGTATTTGTAATATCTGTTTTGGCTCAAAGTTAGACTGTTTATCAAGAAACAAGCCAAACAAAGCCTAAGGTGGATAACATCACCTTATCCTTTAATTATGACATCATTTTGGAATTAAGTAAAATTTGGAAAGTAATTTGGATGGTTCTAGACCATGTATGGCCGGCCACCTCACCCTCCTTTTGTGCAAAATGTTAGTTTTCGAAGGACTATTTTGCAATTTTGAAAAGTTCCAAAACCTTTATAAATAGGGGTGCATTTTATTCAAAAAAATCAGAAAAATTGGAGAAGTTCTGCCCATTTTCCAGCTCCAAAAACCGTCCTTCATCAGTCAAGAAAAACAAAACAAAAACCAAAATCCAAGTGTAGGAATCATTGGGTAAATTTCGGATTTCATCTAGGAACCAAGGGAAAGAGTTGAAAAATTTTTGGAGATCCATTTGGCCAAGTGGCCGAACCTTGGTGGGCAGGAAAAGGGAGAGAAAAACAGATTGGGAACAAGGGGGAGTGGTCAGATTTTTGGGTGAAAATCAGCAGCCAAGAAGCAGAAAAATTTTTGGGTAGGCTAAGGGAGAGGCCGGTTGTGCTAGGAGCCAAGGGGAGGAGAAAATTCTTGGACCAAACCCTAACCATTCTTAGGGTCAAGAAAGGTAATCTCCCATGGCCTTAAGCTTTTTCAATTTGGTTCAATTTGAAATTTAATTGTATTTCAAGTTGTCAAATTGTATGAGCATAAGCTCAAATTTGTTAATTGCCTTAGTTTAGGAAGTTAGATATGTGCTTGATTAGGACTTAAGGGTGGTTTGAATTTATTAAGTTATGCATGATTTAATTGATGCTTGATTTAATTATGTGGTATGTATGTTAGCTACTGCCTAGGGTTATATGTCCCCTAAGTGAATTTAAGTTGAGCTAAGTGTAATAATCGAAATTTTCACGAACTCACAATTTTCTTGTAAATAAGAAATTTATAGTTCGTATTATGTGTTTATGTGCAATTTTATGAAAATTATGAATATTAATACAAAATTCATGATTTTATCAGTATATGATTGAGTTCTCGGTAAATTAATTACGAGACTTCATGATAGGCCTTTTAAGTAAAAAGGTATGACGAAATTTCATGAATTCATGATAGTCAAAATTTGATCGGAACAAGTCAGAGGTTGACCAGAATGGTCAAACTAAGACGGTAATGTTATATGATAATCAGTGTGAGAAATATACTGCGAAAACTGTCTTTACAGACAAGATAGCAAAATTAAGTTTTAAAACCACCATAGAAAAATCAAGCACCTAAAATAGGATATTAAAGGCCAAATAGCTTTAAATAAAAAGAAAAATCTTTATACAGTCCAACTATACACAGATAAATTTTGGACTGCAATTCGGTATAACAGTATTAAATTGTACTGTGTATTAGTGAACACAGTATTAGAAATATCTGTGTTGGATTTAAAGTGGACTACATTAAAGAACAAGCCAAACAAGGCTTTAAGATGACATCACCTCACCTTGGATTTATGACATCATCCCATTTTTGATTTATGACATCATAAATGGTGGAAACAATCACACCATGACACCTAGCACAAGGATGGCCGGCCACTTGGAGGGTTCTTTGGCAAAATTTTGTGCAATTATTTTTATTCCAAGGATTTTTTAGCAAAGTTGAACCAAGAATAATTGCAAAGAAACCCATTTTTTCACCTATAAATAGGCCAAGGGGGTGGGCGGATTTTGAGCCAAAAATTGGTGAAAACTAGCCAAACTCTTGCCATTTTCTCTCTCAAGAAATCCGGACTTCCAAGGGTGAGAAAGAGCAAAGAAAAATTCGGAAAACTTAGGGGTTTTAGTGCTAGGGTAGTCGGTTTTTCTCTAGTGGCTTCAAGTTAGGTTTTCGAAATTTTTGGTGCCCATTTTTGGGGCCAACAGCCAGCTGCCAAGGGGGAGTGAGTGAGTGATAAAATTTGGATTTAAGAGTGTTTAGTTTAGGTGCAAGCAGCCACCAAGAATCAGCCAATTTTGGTGCCAATTGGTGCAACAAAACCGGCCTTGGGTGGTGTCCTAGGAGGAAAATTTTGTGAGCCAAACCCTAGCCAATTTTCGGAGATAAACCAAGGTAAACCATTCTAGACCTTAATCTCTTTCAATTAAGCATTCAATTTGAAATTTACATGTATTTCAAGTTGAAATTGTAAGAGCATAAGCTCAATTTATTTTGTGCCCAAAGTTAGGATTTTAGGGTTGTGCTTGATTAGGTATTAATGGTGGTTTGGTTTAATGGCTTTGATTGGTTATGTTTATGCTTGTTTGAATGATTAGATGGATGATGAATTGTATGTCCCCTGTTTTATGTGTAAGCCGGTTCTAGAATTACATGCTAGGTTGTTAGTTTCAATTATGGAATGGTGAGACAACCTAGAACCATGCAAACCTAGGCTAGGCAGTTCGGTTTTTGGTTTGCATGGGTGCATTTGAGTGGCATGATTGTTCATGTGGGACGTTAGAAAACGCTGCATGTGTGCTATCTAGGCTCCCGCGTGTTCGGTTGAGGTAGTATGCACGTAATAGGACGTAAAACCAAGTTAAGAACAAATCTGCCAGTTTTCGGGAAAAACTGGTCAATTTTCGGAAAAACTTAGGCCCTTAGAGGCCGAATTTGGCAAAACTTAAAACATAAAAGTTGTTCGGAAGGGATTTTCCTAGAGGACAGCGTGGACAGTTTTTGAAAATAAGGCTCCAAAGGCCTTCGTTTTTACAAAAAACCGAGCCTGACCGTGCCCAGGATTTATGCACGGCCAGGTGAGTTCAAACGGTAATATGGACATGTTTGAATCCGAATTAAATTTTTGGTAAAACACGAAAGTTTTAGAATTTTTCGAGAGCTAAAACTTTTGTGAAGATAACTTTTTCAAATTCAAATTGGATCTTTAAACTGACATGGATTTTTAAAGACTGTGCAAAGAACAGGAAATTCCTGCACAGGATTTTCTAAAACAATACAGAAAAACTGTATTTTCGCACCAACAACCCTATTTTAACTATGGAAACTGTTTCAAAGGCAGTTTTCAGCCTTTAATGATTTTATAAAGTTACAATTTGAAAACCACGAAATGTTAAAGAGATTTTTGGCAAATTTTTCCAAAATTGGATTTTAATAGCCAAAGTGTAGTAACAAGTTGTTAACGGATGATAACCGGGAAAGATACCCGAGTTACTAAAGATTAGGCCCAATAATAGGAATAGTAACTTGATACTATTCATACATACACGAGTTTAATACCCGAGGTTACCTCAAGTAACCTAACAAGTAATGGATCAAGTTTGGTTAACCACAAACTCTAGGGTTACGATTAGTAACCTAGTAATGATCAAGACCGGTGTGGGGGGGACATATAATTAGAATATTGAACAGGTTACCAATATTTTATAGGATCCTTATCCTATGTTCTTTTTAATAGCAGGAGGTAACCTGCAGTTGCAATCTGAGTTAAAGCAACGAAACCCCAGACATAGTATCTCAGGCAAGTATCGAACCTCACCTGCAGTATGGAAATAGTAAATACTATTTTCAAATGTGCTATGTTATGCTATGCTATTTACACTATATTTTCAAGTGTACATGCTATGATATGTGATGCCATGCGATGATATATTCTATGACATGTTATGCCATGTTGATAAGAATGCCATGTTTTTAAAAGTGTCATGGTTTACAAAAATACCATAAATGCCATGTTTTCAAAAGTGTCATGGTTTACAAAAATGCCATAAATGACATGTTTTTCAAGAATGCTATGTTATGGCAAGTGTTAAGTATGATATAACATAGTGACATCATGAAGCATGTTCACTAATGTTAAACCATATGGTAAGATAAATCAAGAAAGGTGTCGTACCAACCTCCCGTGATCGAGGAGGCTACAGGTTTCAGTTGTGACATTTACCTTCCGTGATCGAGAAGGGTCAAGTTATAATTCCCAGAACTGTTAGGGCCTTGCAAACCCTAGCTTTATCTGGAGGCTGCGCGCTTTCGGTACGTACACTATGGGCCCACATGTTGAGACAAGATAATAAGTTAAAGGATTGAGTCTATAATAAAGCATAAGACATTCAATCAATCATAAATGGTTCATGCATATGTTATATGATGAATGACATGTTTTTGAGATGTTCTAAATGTTTTGTGAGATTATGTTTGTACTTGCTGGGCGAAAGCTCACTCTTGTATTCCATACTGTAGGTAAGAAGCCTGCAGCTTAAATGGTGGGCTATGCGGACGATGCGGCGGGTGAAGGGCGGTGTGGGATACCACTACGCAAAATTTTCCGCAACCGCTTTTGAATCTCAAAAGTAAATTATGTTATGCAATATGTATGAAGTTTAAAACTTAAGAAGATATCTTCAGTATAGTATGTATACATGATAAGTTTTTCTCTACAAGATAACTTATGTAAATATGTTTTAAAGAAAAAAAAATTATTCTCAAATTTTCAAGTAAGATAAGTACAAGTAAGTATGGTGTCGACCCGGCTTGGGAAGTCGGGGCGTCACACTAAGAATGGTTAAAAAGGTTGCATGGCTAATGTAGATCAATTATGCAACTTTGGAAATTAAGCCTTCCCTAGAATTCTAGAAAAGAATAATGGGTTGCATGGCTGAATTTTAAAATGTGTTTAAAGAAATTTTACGTTAGAAAAAGTGATGTGTGTTGATGTTAAGCTCCCGCTGTGGTCGGTTGAGGTAGTGTGCGCGATTAGGACGTAAAACTAATTCGAAAACAAGAAACTGCCAGATTCGGGTTTAGGTTAAGCAGTTTTCTGGAAACCCGAATTTGAGGCCCTTAGAGGCCGAATTTGGTAAAACCTAAAACACGAAAGTTGTAGAGTAGGGTTTTTCCTAGTGGACCACGTGAACAGTTTTTCAAAATAAGGCTCCAACGGCCTTCGTTTTTATGGAAAACCGAGCCTGACCATGCCCAGTTTCCATGCACGGCCAGGACAGTTTAACAGGGTAAACGAACGAGTTAAGTTCCGAACTGGGTTTTGACCAAAACATGAAAGTTTTAGGATTTTTCAAGATCAAAAACTTTCATGAAGAAAAGTTTTTCAGATTCAATCTTGATTTTAAAATAAAAATTGGATTTCAAAAACTGTGTAGGAAACAGGAAATTCTTGCAAAGGATTTTCTAAAATAAAACAGAAAAACTGTATTTTTCACAAAACCCATTGTTTTGACTGCTAAAACTGTTCCAATGTCAGTTTTCAGCCCTTAACAGTTTATAAAACCTACTCATAAGTTTTCAAGGATTTTTCAAAGAAAAATCTAAGTTTTCTAAAAACAAAACAATAAGGGATTTTTAACCAAGTTATTGGTTTGGGCCCAAAGCCCAAGGGTTATCCAACGTAACCCAATAAAGGACCAAGTCTTTCGATTTCAACCCTTATTTTGAGGGGTTATTTACGGGGTTACGAATAGTAACCCGTTTACGATATTTTTCCAAGGTAATGATATGGGGACATATAACTAGGAAGTAAGTAAATGTTGGTTGATAGCCAACAGTTTAAGAATAGGATTTCAGAATCCTTACCCTATGTCATTTGTAATAGCAGGGGATAATCTGCTATTGCGCTCCGATCTGGAACAGCTCGGCATCGGACATAGGAAGACAAGGTAAGTACAACTCCGCCTACAACATAGGCTTTTGTTGTATACTTGCCCAAGTATGAATGATATAGATGGGATGTGATTGTATGTTAGATATGCATGATATTAGGAAATGTTTATGTGATGTGATGCAATGACGTTAAGTGTTATGATTTCAATATGACATGAGATATGATATGTTTACGATACCTTATGTTATGAAGCATGATATGATTTTATGTTATGAATATGTGACATCACGAAGCATGTTCACTAATTCTAAATAAGAGTAAGATCAAACATGAATTATGAAAGACAAGTATGATGGCAAGCAAGTTGCCTGTGTCGTACCGACCCGCGTTAGGTCGGGTTGGACTATGGTTTGAGTTGGAAATGGACTGGCCGCCCTAACCACTCCATAGTTGCACGCCCGGTACGTACACTTATGTAAGGGGCCCATAATCAAGATAAGCAAGATAAGCAAGATAAGCAAATTAAGTATGATAAGCTATGAATGAACAAGTAAGCTATGAATGAAGCATAATTGGCTCATGCATGATTAGAATAGAATATGATATGATTGGTTAAGCATGTTATGTTAGTAAGTAGGTTATGTATGTTTTCTTGTTGCGGATAATTATGTTGTACTTGCTGAGCGAAAGCTCACGTGTCTTACGTCTATGCTGTAGGTAAGCAACCTGTCAACAATCTTTGATACAAGATGGCGAGCAGGGCAGGGTGAACTGTGAAGTGAGTGGGATAAATTGGCGCCACGCGTTTTGTTTCGTTTATGTATAGTATTTAATATTCGACTGCGAACATCGTCTTATATATTACTTACCGATCGTATATCGCCTTTCCTTTCGGACGCGCTATATGTATAAAAAAAAAAATTCCGCTGATTACGCTAAGTAAGTAAGTAAGTATGAATGCCATTTTGTATGTATGTATGTATGGTAACGGCCTGTGCTAGGCGGGTCGTTACAACCTTGGCTAGACACATCAAGAACTAGCCTTGGTGAGTAAGCATCATAGGTTTGCTTAAGTGGCCAGCAATGGCAAGCACACTAAACCACCTAAGGCCGGCCACCATGGGGTCAAGACACCTCATGGATTAGCTAAGGTGAGTAAGCCACCCTAGCTGCCCTTACTTGACAAGCCAAAACTCTTACACCACATCAAAGATGAACCGGCCATTGTGGGAGGTTGACACCACATGGAGTAGCTTTGGTGACTAAGCTCACTAGCTGTGCTTGTTTGGCAAGCCAAGGCCTTGCCAAGCCACCCCTAAACCGGCCACCCTAGAATTAGGACACCTCGTGGCCTAGCTTGGATGAATAAGCATTCCTAGCCTCGCATCCGTGGTAAGCCGAGGTTTTGACACGTCATCACTCTAAGGGCCAGCCATCTTGAGGGCTTGACACATCGTCTATTAGCCTTGATGAGTCAGTCCTATAGCCTTGTTTAGTCATTTCCAAGAGCCAAGCATGGCCGGCCACCACACAAGGTTTGTTCAGCAAATAGAATTTTGCTAGAGGACTTTTTGGCAATGGAAGAACAAGTTCTTCACCTATAAATAGGTGAAAGCTGATTCTTTGTGTTTGTTTAGAAAACCTTGCAGCCAATGTTTCATTCTCTCCCTTATAGAAACCGAACCCAAAGTGAGAAGCAAAGTGAGAGTGAAAGTGTGAAACAAATCCGGTTTTGTGGTGTTGTGTTAGCACAAAAGAAAAACTTCGAAACCCTAAGCTAGAACCTTTCTCGTGAAGCTTGAGGTAAATCTTTTAACCTCTAGCTCTTCATTCACGTTTTAGTTAAGAGAATTAAGAGTTTGATGTTGTGTAAAAGCATGAGTTATGGTTGTTTAGATTTATAAACCATACCGAATGAAAACTGCCAGTTTCGGGTCAAACTAGACAGTATTTTGGAAAGTGAATTTTGAGGCCCTTAGAGGCCGAATCATGGAAAAGTCAAAACTACAAAGTTGTAGAGAAGGGAAAATCCTAGGGGCCAGCGTGAGCAATTTTTGAAAATAAGGCCTCTAAGACCTTTGTTTTTGCAAAAACCCGAGACCTATTTTAAGGTTAATAAATTGGTCGAAGAATTTTCAAAGGCAGAGACTAATGTGTTAAAGTCAGATTTGGGTTTTAAGTTTAAAACAGAAGTTGTAGGAATCTTCAAGATCTACAACTTTCATGAAGGAAATATTTTCAAATTCGAAACAGATTTGTTAGAAGATGATCAAATTTAAAGATTTGATTTCAAATACAGTTTTCAGAATTCAACGGTTTTTAAAAGAAAGTAAAGTTTTAAAGTTTATACTATGTTTTTAATTACCCTTGTATTAATATAAGTTAATAACTGGGGTAATTATGATGTATGATAGGATGATGCTTATCCTATGATTTTCTGTGAAAACAGGAAAGCAATCTGTCTGGGTGGAGCACTAAATCTAAGATTTAGTGTAACTGGTAAGTACAACTCCGCCTACAGCATAAACGAAAACGTTGATTTTCAAGTTTATGATGATTAAGTTATGTTGATATGCATACGAAATATGATTAAGTTATACTTACGATGAATGAGGATTAAGTTATATTGATATGCTTGCGAGGTATATTAGCATATGATGATCAAGTTATGATAAAATGTTTTAAAGTATGTTAAGATGAATGCTTACATGATGATCAAGTTATGATGATATGTTTATGATGTACAATGATCAAGTTACATAGATATATTTGCGATGCATGCTATGGTACTATAACATCATAATGTTATGCTGATGTACTGATGTTATGTTATGATAATATGGCATCACGAAGCATGCTCGTTAATGAAAAGTGACTCGGTAATGAGTAAAATACGGTTTCAAGTTAGAAACTGTAAATGATTCAAGTATGATGATAAACAGATGGTAATCTGTAAGAATACGGTTTCAAGTTAGAAATTGTTTATGATCATGAAAAGGTTCATGTATGATGACGATGATCAGATGAACAGATTTCTTGTGTCGTATCGACCCGAGTATGGTCGGGTTTGGTTTAGGGTTTGAGTTGGACAGGGCTGGCCGCCCCAACCACTTCATGGCAGCGCGCCACGGTACGTACACTTATGTTATGTTATGTAAGGGGCCCGGAACCAACGCTAAATCATGAATGAATAATGAGAGCATAAAAGGTTCATGCATTGGTTATTATAAAATGATTTGCGGTGCAATTGTTGTACTTGCTGAGCAATAGCTCATGACTTACGTTTATGCTATAGGTAAGCAGCCTTACAGCACTATCTGATTCAAAGTGGTGGGCGTGGCGTGGCAAAACTATGAAATGAAGGGTTTGGAGCTACCACGCGTTTTGTCAAAATTATGTTATGTTTATGTAGTATTTAAGTACTATGTTTTAGTACTACATGGGACTAAATATGTATATGTATATGTATATGCATATGTATATGTATATATATGTACAGGTATGAAGTTTTAACATCAAGTTACCCATGGTTTTGAAAGAAGAATAAAAAAAAAATTTAGTTCAAATTTTCGTATGTACGTATATAAGTAAGTATGGTGACGATCAGGAAAGGGCTGGTCGCCACAGAGTTGGTATCAGAGCAGTGTTCCTGCCTTCTGGTTTCACAGTATGCTTGCCTATGCCACTGTCCTTGTAAGTATTAAATACTTAGAGTAAATTTATTTATTCCATTATGTTATATAGATTCGTGATCGATGGAAGAGGATCGCGCTGTTGCCCATGCCTTCTTTATGATGTCTCCATTAGTTTTTGATGGGACAAGACGGACGGTTACCTTGGTAGCCTGGCTTCATGACATAGAATCGATATTTAGGATATGTCATATTCCAGGCCATCTACAGGTATCACTGGCCACACGATGCCTGGCAGTGGATGCAAGACTATGGTGGAGGACTATAGGATAACATGAGTTTCAGAATAGATCATGGGCAGATTTTCGTACCCTGATCAATGCTCGTTTTGGACCTCCATTAGAGAATAATGATGCTATGCACCTTAGAGATGAAGAAATCTATCATGATATGAATTTGGTGTGATTCTTAGGTTATGCATATGAATGGCATGCATATCCTAATGAATCAATGGCTCATTATTGTAGACGGTTTCAGGAGGCGATGTTGCCTCATGTTCCTGATATCGGTAAGCCAGAGTTACGGGCTCAACAACTGCTTAGAGATAGTTTGCCACCTGAAATTCGAGAGCATGTACCACAGCCAATGGTAGGAGTAACATTGGACCATATGATAAACGATATTATGGATGCTGAATTAGCAGCTCATATGGTTCAGATGGATGCTGTGGTAGGGAATGATGTACAAGAGCCAGCCAATGACGATGGTCATGAGGAACCACACTTTCAATGAGGTCCGCCAATACCGGAAGACCCTATTCCAGCAGTTCCACTGCAAGAGGTTCCTATGCAAGAAGAAGAGGTCGTTGATAACATGAACCCGGAGGAATTCCCAGAACTTTTTCATGAGAATCCTTAAGTTATTAACATCGATAGTGATGATGATGAAGAAGTGAATATAATGGACGATCCGGAGGAAAGATTGTTTGATGAAAAGGACTGGGAAGTATTCTCCGAAGTAACCTCAGAATAGATGTTTAGAGATAGGACACATATGTATATGTGAATGATAGTTAAGTGTTTGAACACTTCTATCTAATGTGTTGATATTGTATGTATAACAATGTCAGAATATGTATGATATGTACATTATGATACGATCCATCATATGGTTTATGATATGATCGGTTATGAATGTTATGATAAGAATACGATATGATTGTATTATGAATAGGAATTATTCATGATAAGTTATGATAGGATTTGAATGAACGAAAAGATATTTGTAGTATAACAATATATCTTTATCGTGATTAGATAAGGGATAGAAGATGTCGCGTCCACATACACGAGTGAATCCCAACCCGCAAGAGCCTTGTAACGCCCCGGCTGTCCACGTAGGGGCCGACTATGCAGACGTGGGCCGTTACCATACTTGCTTAACCTAAACCTTAGTCTTAAATACTTAACCTTGTAGAAAATTTCAGAATAATTTTTTTTTTCTTTTCTTTAAACTTTATTTTAAAATCATAACTTAAAAACATTACATAGGTAACATGGTACATATTCCTTAAAACATATACGTACAACTTGATAATTTAAATAGTTTGCGGAAAAACTTGCGTAGTGGTATCCCACACCGCCCTCCACTTGCTGCATCGTCTCCATGGCCCACCAAGTAAAGCTGCAGGCATTTACCTATAGTATGGAATATACTGATGAGCTTTCGCTCAGCAAGTACAAACATAATCTCACAAAACACAAGAAATATTGCACAACTTATGCATGAACCAATTATGTCCAATTATGAATCTTTTATGCACTTGAACTTGTTATCTTGCTTAACATGTGGGCCCTTAGTATACGTACCAAAAGCGCGCATCCTCAGAACGTCAGGGTTTGCAAGGCCCTTAACAATTCTGGAAAACATGAACATGACCCTTCACGCATCAACGTGTAACGACCCGCCTAACACAGGCCGTTACCGTACATACATACATACGTACTTACATGCATACATACTTATACGTAAAATAGCGGAATAAATTTTTTTTTTTTATAAGCCGTATAAACATATTTGCACATATGTAAATAATTATACTGATTAATTAAAAACGTTGCGCAGGCATATATAAAGCTTATAAAATAATCACATAATTAAACAAAACGCATGGCGGCATTGGTCCCACATTTCACAGTTCAGTACACCTCGCCCTCCATCTTGCATCACGGATTGCTACTAGGCTGCTTACCTACAGCATAGACGTAAGACAATGAGCTAACGCTCAGCAAGTACAACTATTAAATACCGCAACAACATAAACACAACACGATCTAACCTAACATAACATTTCGTAATATTTCATGACATATCATAACATAACATTTCTTATTATGACTTATCATAACATAACATTTCTTATCATGACTTATCATAACATATGCATGAATCGTTTATGCTTTGTTATGCTTTCTTATATCATCATATCTTTCTTTCTTAACTTATCTTTACTTATGGGCCCCATAACATGAGTGTTCGTACCGGGCGCGCTCTATGGACTTACTCTTGCCATAGCTCAACCCGACCTGACGTGGGTCGGTACGACACAGGCAATTGCTTGCCATCATAGCTTAATCTTTCTTTTGTTAATTAGTGAGCATGCATCGTGATGTTTCACTTAATTAATCTTAACATATCTTAACCCTAATCATGCTCCTATAAATCATAGCATACTTAACATTTCATACATCATGACATTCATTCATAACATAAAATCATAGCACTTATCATTCATATAAAATCATAGCATTCCTAGAATATTCTATAGCACTTAGCATGTAGCATTCATAAATAGCAAACATACTTAGGCAAGTATTCACAACAAGCCTATGCTGTAGGCGGAGTTGTACTTACCTTGTTTGTAAAAGCTGTGTCCAATGTGGAGTTAAATTCTGCTGGGACACTTCCGCGTATAACGTTCTGAGATAAAATGAAAGTAAGGGTTAGAACTGTTGGTAGTATAACCAACATTCTTTCATAACCTTAGTTATAAGCCCTTACTTATTTTTACGTTATCCTAATTGGTTACTTTGGTAATCCTAATCGGTTTGTTTTTAACTTTGGTTTTAAAATCTTATTCTTAGAAAAGAAAACCTTAATTTTTGGTATAAAAATCCTTTTTGTTTAACTTTAAAACTGAAAATCTTAAACTGAGACTTATAAAATTATTGACTATTAGAAACTGCCTTTGGAACAGTTTCACAATGTCAATTTGCAGTGAAATTGTGGAATTACACTTTTTCTGTGTTAATTTATAAATCTTGTACAGAGTTTTCCATAATTCCTGTACAGTTTTCCGAAATCCATTTTCATCTTAAAATCAAGACTGATTCTGAAAAACTTGTCTTCACGAAAGTTTTAGATATTGAAAAGTTCTACAACTTTTGTGTTTTGGATAAAAGCTAGTTCAGATGTTTTCATGATCAAAAACCCTGTGGAACTAGTCCTGGCCGTGCACGGGTCCTGGGCACTTTAGGCACGGGTTTTGGTAAAAACCGAGGCCATTGGAGCCTCATTTTACAAAACTGTCCATGCTGTTCTCTAGGAAAAACTCTGCTTAAAAACTTTCATGTTTTGAGTTTCCCCTGATTCGGCCTCTAGAGGCCTCAAAAACTGTTTTCCCCGAAACTAGCCAATTTCTACCCGAGTTGGCAGTTTTCGGTTTAAAATTTCGTTTATGTCCTAAAACGTCCACCCTACCTCAACCGAACTCAGCGGGAGCCTAAATCAGACATGCATGACATTTCTAACGTTTAGATTTCAACATGCAAGCCAAATTGAACATCATTCATAATCCTACAAAACCCTAAACATTTAATCAAACACCTAACATACACAACATGCACAAAATTGAACCACCAAATCCTAAACCTAAACAAATCAAGCACATGCTCATAATTTACAAGCTAGGGCAGAACTTGAAAGTGGGCTTATACCCTTACAAACCATGGCTTAAATACATTTAAATTTCTCCATATGAAATTTAAATGAAAACTTGATTGGTTAGGGGTTTTACCTTACTCGGTTTGGCTTGGTGAGCTAAGATTTCACCTTTCTTCCTCCTCTCAAACCACCGGCTGTTTTGGTGATTGGAAAGTGCAAACTTGCTGCCTTTCTTGCCCTAAATCCAGCCACCAAATGGCACGAAATCTGGCTGCCTCCAACTCCAAAACCCGGTTTGGATCCAAGCTTGGTTCCTCCCCCCTAGAACCGGCCTTGCTAGGGAATATGGGCACTAAAATTTTTTCCAACTTTTTGCTTGGTTTCCTACATGAATCCGACCACCACTAAGCCCTACACACTCTTGGTTTTGCAAAAATTTCTTGCCTTTCTCTTCCACCCTAAGTTCGGATTTTGTGGAGCAATTTTGCAAGAGTTTGGCTAACCATTCTAAATTGTGAACAATGCTTCCCCTATTTATAGAGGTTGTGAATTTCTTATAATTGCACAATTTAGTCCTCAAAAAAATCAGAATTTGGACTTTAGGGGGGCATGTGGCCGGCCATGAACCATGGTGAAGACAACTAATTTCTTCCAATTTTCTTAAATCAACTAATGATGTCAAAATTCAAAAAGTTAATGAGGTAAGCAAGGCTTAAGCTTGTTTGGCTCTTTTTGCTATTAAGCAGTCCATTTTTAAGTTACCACAGGTATTTTCAATACTGGATTCACTTATGCACAGTATTGGTTTACCGAACTGCAGTCCAAAATTCATCTGTGTAAAAATTGACGGTATGAAATTTTTCCTTATTTCTTGAAACCCTTTTGCCCTATACTTCAACTTAATGTGCTTGATTTTCTAGGGTGGTTCTTATATCTTAAACATAACTTTTTATCTGTACAAACACACGGTTTTACCCGGTGCAATTTATACAGATAAACATTTAAACATACAGTCATTTTCTTGAACTTTTCGGGTCAACCATCGACTTTCTTGTCAATTAGTGACCTTCTTGTCAAGTTTTGACTTTCTTGGTCAACAGTTGACTTTTTGGTCCACCGTGACGGTTTTGGTCAAACTTTGACAATTTTACAAAATTTCATGATTTTGTTCCTTATTACCTAAAAGGTCGTTGTCTTAAATACATAACCATTTTTTAGTCTTATAAAGCCATAAAACTCACAAAACATAATTAAAAACCCTTAACTGGGCTTTTTCCATAAATTCCTTTACGGTTCAATGTAAATTTATACATAGAATCGTTCAGACATAAAAATCATGTATTACAATCTACCCTCCTTAAAGATTTTCGTCCTCGAAAATTAGAACAAGCCGGGGTAGTTCTTTCTCATTTCATTTTCTAATTCCCAAGTGGCTTCTTCTACTTTATGGTTTCGCCATAAAACCTTTACCATGGGAATTGTCTTATTTCTTAGAACCTTCTCTTCTCGATCTAGGATTTATACCGGCTTCTCTTCATAGGTCAAGTCTGTTTGAACCTCTACCGGTTCTTGACTGAGAACATGCGAAGGATCTGGTACATACTTCTTGAGCATTGATACATGGAAGACGTTATTCATAGATGCTAACTCTGTCGGCAGGGCAAGCTTGTATGCTACTTTTCCAATCCTCTCTAGGATTTCAAAAGGTCCAGTATACCTTGGACTAAGCTTCCCTTTCTTTCCAAATCTCATTACTCCCTTCATAGGAGCTATCTTGATAAAAACTGCACCTCCAGTCTGAAATTCCAAAGGCCTTCTTCGCTTGTCAGCATAGCTTTTCTGACGACTGAAAGCTATGTCGAGCCTTTGCTTAATTTTCTTGATATCTTCAGAAGTCTTTCTGATGAAATCTGTAGTCTGAAGTTGCTTTTGTCTAACTTCTTGCCAGTGAATAGGGGATTGACATTTTCTTCCATATAGTGCTTCGAACGGAGCCATACCAATTGAAGCATGATAGCCGTTGTTGTAAGAAAATTCGATCAAAGACAGCTTCTGATCCCAGTTTCCTTGAAAATCCAGTACGCAAGATCTTAGCATATCTTTTAGTGTCTGGATAGTCCGTTCTGACTGGCCGTCTATTTGAGGATGAAATGTCGTGCTGAACTTCAGTTTCGACCCCATAGCAGTGTGTACGCTTGTCCAAAATCGGGAAGTGAAACGTCCGTCTCGATCTGAGATAATCGATTTTGGTACTCCATGTAGTCGAACGACCTGGGATACATAGACGTCGGCCAATTTCTCCACTGAATGAGTGGCTTTGATAGCGATGAAGTGGGCAGATTTAGTAAATCGATCAACAATAACCCAAATCGTGTCATTCCCACTTGAAGTTCTGGGCAGTCCCACGACAAAATCCATGGTAATTTGTTCCCATTTCCATTCGGGAAGCTCTATTTTCTGCAATTCTCCACCAGGATGTCGATGTTCTGCCTTAACCTTTTGACAAGTTAAACACTTTGACACGTACTTCGCTATCTGATTCTTCATGTTTGGCCACCAATAGTTTTCTCGGAGATCTTTATACATCTTGGAGGCTCCTGGATGTACCGAATACGGTGTCATGTGAGCCTCTGCTAGAATTTGATCCTTTAAAAACTTGAAATTATGAACACAAATTCTCTCTTTGAAGTAGATCATGCCATCTGCAGAGGTTCTAAACTCCTTATTTCTTTCGCCGAAGAGTTGTGCCTTGATCAACAAAGGATCCTTTCCTTGAAGGTTCTTGATGGACTCCATTAAATTTGACTGGAGGGTTAAAGCGGATAACTTTCCCGTTATCATCCTTAGGTTGAAATCGGAGATTTCCTTTTGAAGCGGCTTGGGCAGCAGTACTAAGGACATCAACATGCCCGATGACTTCCTGCTTAAGGCATCTGCTACTCTGTTTGCCTTGCCAGGATGGTAAAGGATCTCACAGTCGTAGTCCTTTACGAGTTCAAGCCATCTTCGCTGCCTATGTTGAGCTCCTTCTGGGTAAAGATGTATTTGAGACTTTGATGATCTGTGAAAATCTCACATCTATTCCCATATAGGTAGTGCCTCCAAATCTTCAATGCGAACACCACCGCAGCGAGCTCTAGATCGTGCGTTGGGTAATTCTTCTCGTGATCCTTCAGTTGTCGGGAAGCATACGCGACCACTTTGCCTTGCTGCATTAGGACTGCTGAAAATCTCACATCTTAGAAGCGTCGCTGTAGATTACGAAATTTCCTGCTTCGACATCTGGAATAATCAAAACAGGCACGCTTGTCAGCTTCTTTTTGAGCTCTTGGAAATTCTCCTCGCATTTGGACGTCCATTCGTACTTCTTCCCTTTGCGTGTAAGGGCCGTAAGAGGGGCTGCTATCTTAAAAAATCCCTCAACGAAGCGGCGATAATAACCGGCTAATCCGAGGAAACTCCTTATTTCCGTTACGTTCTTAGGCCTTGGCCATAAGTTAACTGCTTCCACTTTAGCTGGGTCCACAGAAATCCCTTCTTGTGACACCACGTGGCCTAAGAAATGCACCTTTTCCAACCAAAATTCACATTTAGTGAACTTTGCGTAGAGCTGATGTCGTCGCAACATTTCCATCACCATTCTTAGATGCTGCATATGCTCTTCCTGGGACCTTGAATAGATCAGGATATCGTCAATGAAGACAATAACGAACATGTCCAGATATTCCTTGAACACTCGGTTCATCATGTCCATGAAAGCAGCTGGAGCATTGGTTAGCCCAAAAGGCATAACCAAAAATTCATAATGTCCGTAGCGTGTCCGAAAAGCCGTCTTGGAGATATCTGAATCTTTGATTCTGAGCTGATGATAGCCAGATCGTAGATCGACTTTCGAAAACACCTTTGCTCCTTTGAGTTGATCGAACAGATCGTCAATCCTTGGAAGAGGATACTTGTTTTTGATGGTGATCTTGTTCAGCTCGCGGTAATCGATGCACATACGTAAAGATCCATCTTTCTTTTTCACGAATAGCACAGGTGCTCCCCACGGAGAGTAACTCTGTCGGATGAATCCCTTATCTAGCAATTCTTGCAGTTGTACTTGGAGTTCCCTAAGTTCAGCAGGTGCCATACGGTAAGGCGCCTTTGATACTGGAGCAACTCCGGGCATTAGCTCAATTTCAAATGAAATTTCGCGTTCCGGTGGAAGCCCTGGTAGCTCTTCCGGGAAGATATCCACATACTCCCTGATAACAGGTACATCTTCCGGTGTTAGCTTCATTTTGTGCTCTTTGTCCACCATGTTAGCTAAATACCCTTGACAGCCATTAGCTAACATCCTCCAAGCTTTCATAGCTGAAACCAATCTGGTTGTTGAGTTCCGAGCTTGTCCGTGGAAACTGAACTCTTCCTCGCCATAAGGGTTGAAAATCACACAACGCTTCCGACAGTCGATCTTAGCGTTGTACTTGCTAAGGAAATCCATACCTAAGATCACATCAAAATCCTATAGCTTGATTGCGATGAGATCTACATACAGTTCTCTGCCACAGATAATCACGGAGGTATTTCGTATCCAAAAATTAGACCACAAAACTTCTCCAGATGGCAAGGAGGTCTTAAAAGGTTGGCTTAATCTATCCACACCTCTTCCTAACTTCTGGGTGAACTCCACTGATATAAATGAATGAGTGCACCAGAATCAAACAGGGCAATTGCTTCATAAGTGGTGATAGAGATCTGACCTGTCACCACATGTGAAGTGTTTGCTTCCGCATCACCCCTCGTGTAGGCGTAGATTCGAGCTTGAGGCTCAGGAGCTTCCAATCTACCTTGGACAATGGAAGGTCCTTGTAGTCTGGTCTGGGCTGCATGAAGCTGACTGTTGTATTCCAGTTCTGGTATGGAGGGTTTCTGGCCTTGCTTGTTCATGTTGCAATTCTTCGCAAAATGTCCCTCCTTTCCGCATAGATAGCATGCGTTGGTCCCCATTCTGCAGACACCCGGATGTTTTCTCCGCACTTTGTACATACCGGGTAGTCAGAGTTATTACCCTCATTTCCCCTGTTGTTCTTCTTTGAGGGAAATTTTGTTGCTGGCCCTGTCCCGAGAAATTTCCTTTCCTCTTGTTCTTCCCAAACTGTTTGGAACTTTGAGCAGGGTTATTGTTCTGGCCTTTCTGATTCGTCTCAGCACTCTGACGGGGCTGTGTCTGCTTAACAACGGCCTTTTCCTCCTTCTTGGCTTTGAAAACTGCGCCCTTGCTTCCTTATCCTGGTTGATCCAATATTCTGCCCTTATCGCTCTGCTCACGCAGTCGGATACCAGGGTAGATGGGCTGCTTCCGGCACTAACTTGCCTGGCTATGTCTGTCCGGAACATCTTCATCATTCTCCGGACTTTTTCAGTTTCGCTTGGTACCAGCTCCGGGCACAAGCGTGCTAACTGTTCAAACTTCTTAACAGCTTCCATCACCGTCATAGACCCTTGCTTAAAACTGGTGAATTCGTCCTGTTGAGTGGCAAGGATTTCTCTGTTGTAGTACATACTACGAAACTCAGCCACAAAATCCTGCCAACTCATTGCCATGACATTTCGACGCATCTGAACGGTTATCCACCAGTGTCTCGCGTCCTTCTTAAGGGCAAACGAGGCACATAGAACCTTTTCCTGTCGGTGAGCCGCATAAAATCCAGGATAACTTGGATATCTATCAACCAGTTGTCTGCAGCTATTGGGTCTATCGTCCCCTCAAATTCAGGCGCTTTCATCCACCTAAATCTCTCACACAATAAGTCTTCTCTTGCTGGAGGTGGATCTGCCGGTACCCCAGCAGGTGCTATTGGTACCTCAGCATATTGCGGAATATTGGGCACTGGAGGTGCCACTGGAGCTGCTTGGTCCGTGGGTAAGGGAACCTCATTGACCTGGGGTCTTTGATTTAGCTGAGCCAGTTGTTCTCTCAACTGGTTTGTCTCTTGTGTTGCTCTAGCAACTGCCGTTGTAAATTGGCTACAACGGTCGCTAGATCTGGCGCAGGTGGATTAACTGGTGCAGCCTTGCGCGTACGAACCATCTTAATCTTCCTATTTAAATCATAAGAAAAGATATTATTAACTATTAATATCCTTTCTTTGCATTCATATCTAACATATTGTAACAATATACATTATGTCACAATATTGTCATACCATAATATCATATACTTATCATATCATGTCGTAAACATTCATCACATTCGTATCATATCGTTCATAATTGAGATTCCATACATCTCACATTTATCTGCCTTTTATATATGTACAAAAAGTACATCATATTTACTTTACTTATAATTACATTTTCTTTAGATCATATATACATTGTCAAAATTCAAGATGGAAGTGTCTACCACTTTACCATCATACATAGGTACAAGCCTATTGTCAAAAATAATAAGCTGGTACATATAGTTTCAAAAATAAAAACATACATATTCGGTCTAGTGATCTAAACCTAATCTAACTCCGCTACTGTAACAACTGAAACATCGGAGCCATCATCTTCATCATCGTTTGGGATCTCCTCGGGGTCTTCCTCGAAATCGTCGCCCTCATCAAGCCATCCTCCAAATCCTGGCTCGTGATTAGGCTCCTCCTCATCATCCTCGTCATCGCTAGATATAACGATGATCGGAGGGTCCTCGGGAGCATCCATATCCTCATCGCATCATACCCATCATCATCGGCCTCCTGTACCGGGTCGACGGGTATCGGGTCCTCCGGGTCGGCTGGGCCGGGCTCATATACTGGCTCGGCATCGATCGCTCTCCGATAGTCATCCACCATAGCCGAACATCCACTGCTAGACATCGGCTCGCTAAGGAGACCTGTAGTCGCTCCTCGATATGGCAAAGATGGAATATCTGCTCCATGTCGTATAGCCATGCTGCTAACGACACCGTCCGTCTAGTGCCATCAAAAAGTAGGGGCCGTGACTCGTAAAACGCTGAAACCGCGCGTTGGTCCTCCTCTACGGGTGCCGGGTTGGGTCGGTACGACACGAGGCAACTTGCTTGCCATTATCCTTGAAAACCATTCTTTAACACGTTCTTGAAAACAATTTCTTAAAAATAGTTTTCTACTTGAAAACGGTTTCTTATCCATACTACACATAACATAAAACACATCTTTTAAATATATTTTTCAAAACATATTTTACATAGCATAAATTCAAAACCCGTGGCGGTGTCCATCCACATTTCACAGTCTGTAGCGCCAGCCTTCACAGCCTTGCATCAAGTATCACCGGTAGGTTGCTAACCTACAGCATGAACGTAAGTAGTGAGCTTATGCCCAGTAAGTACAACGTGCAATCCGCAAAACATTTTAACAAAAGAATGCATGAACCATTTAGGCTTTCTTATGAATCAATTAAACTTTCATTCATTATCTTGATTCTATTTATTTGCATATCATGTGTGCACGTACCGTGGTCTATCACCATGGAATGGCTGGAGGCAGCCAATCCAAACCAACTCAAACCATGAACAAACTGTTTAACATGGAGTGATTGGGGCAGCCAATCCAACTCAGCCAAACCATAGACTAAACCATTTAAAACCCGCCACATGGCAAGTCGGTACGACACAAATGACCTTAGCTTGTCTTAATGTAATATCCGAAATTTTGATGACTCTAGATTTCCTTAGAAATAAGGAAAACCGAAGTCTGGATCAAGATTGGAATGAAATAACAGTATAAGTTTGAGCTCTCGGTTAACTAGCTACGAGACTCAACGATAGATTACTTAGCCAAGTATAAGGCGTTTAAGGAAAACGGCATGACAAAATTTCATGATTTCATGTTGGTCAAAGTTTGACCAAAAAGTCAAAGTTGACCAAGAATAGTCAAAGGTATGACTGTACCATAATAGGATAAGCAGTATGAGAAATATACTGCGAAAATTATCTTTGGACAAGATAGCTGGAATAAGCTTTGAGACCACCCTAGAAAAATCAAGCACACTAAGTTGGATATCAAAGTCCTAATGACTTTCAGAAATAAGAAGAAAATTTTTACAGTCCATTTTTACGCAGATAAATTTGGGACTGCAGTCAAGTATAACAGTACTGAATTGTACTGTGTATTAGTGAACACAGTATTGGATTTATCTGTGTTAGATTAAGATTGGACTGCTTTTTCAAAAAGTAGCCAAACAAGGCCTTATGGTGACATCACCCTATCTTAGAATTATGACATCATTTTGATTTAAGGAAATTGTGGAAAGAAATCTTTGCCACCTAAGCACCATAATGGCCGGCCACCTAGGGGGCATTTTTGTAAGAATTTTCACTTTTGGGGCAAAAGTGCAAATTTTGGAAAATTGATGATGTAAGCGAAGTGATGTCATCAAGATGATGTCATCAAGGTGAGATAAGCTTGGCTTGATTTCCAAGTAAGGGGCCGGCCACCTAGAGGGCATAAATGCAAGAATTTTAACTTTCGGGGCCAAAATGCAATTTCTAAAAAATAGGTAATGTAAGCAAGATGATGTCATCAAAATGATGTCATCATTTGCTTGGAGAACAAGGTGATGGCCGGCCAACATGCCACTTGGAAGGTCAAATTGTAAATATTTTGTCTTTTGGGGGCAAAAGTGTAATTTTGGAGAAAAATGATGATGTAAGCATGAGGTAAGCACATGATGTCATCAAGATGATGTCATCATGATGAGGTAAGCAAAACTTGGGCTCCAAGGCAACCAATGGCCAGCCAACACTTGTAGGGGTCAAAGTGCAAATATTTTTGCTTCAAGGACTAAAGTGCAATTTTGGAAAAATAATTAAATCCAAATTCAAGGACTTTTTAGCAATTTTGAAAGTTCAAAATCAGCTATAAATAGGTCCAAGGGGGGGGGCGGATTTCAGCTCAAAAAAAATTAGAAAAACAAGCCAAACTATGGCAAAATTTTCCCTCACCCATTTTCTCCACCAAAACCGACCCTAGGAAGAGAAAAAAAAAAATGGTTGGCTGGATTTTTGGTAATGGCCAGACCTTATGTGAGTGTGTGAGGCTCAATTTAATTGGCCAAAATTTTTGGAACCCAATTGGAGGGGAGGCCGGTTGTGTGGAGCCAAGGAAAAAGGGAGAGAAAAATTGGAATCCAAGCTTGTGAACCAACTTCCAAACCCTAGAGGTAAACCTTATGACCTTAAACCTTTCTAATTTGAGCTTAAATTTGGGAAATTTAAGTGTATTTCCATGTTTGGGATGTAAGAGCATAAGCTCATTTTCTTATGCCATGCAATAAGTTATGTGCTTGATTAGGGTGCTAAGGTCTCAATTGTGGTTTGGTTATGTTTATGCTTGATTGAATGTTAGGGTGCATGTTAGATGCATGATGGATTGGAACGTTAGAAACGATTGCATGTGTGACTTTAGGCTCCCGCTGTGGTCGGTTGAGGTAGCGTGCACGTTTTAGGACGTAAAACGAAATTAAGAACCGAAACTGCCAGTCTCGGGTCAAGACTGGGCAGTGTTCTGGAAATGGTATTTTGAGGCCCTTAGAGGCCGAATTTGAAGAAACTCAAAACTACAAAGTTGTAGATAAGGGTTTTTCCTAGAGGGCAACGCGGACCGTTTTTCAAATAAGGCTCCAATGGCCTCCGTTTTTACAAAAACCCGTGGCTAGTTTGCCCAGACCCAGTTTACAGGGTCAGCCAGTTTCAAATTAAAACTGGTACGAATCTAAGCAGAACTGGACTTTTCGTAAAACACGAAAGTTTTAGGATTTTTCAAGATCTAAAACTTTCGTGAAGACAAGTTTTTCAAAATCGGAATGGATTTTTAAACTGACACGGATTTCTAAAGAGTGTGCAGGAAACAAGAAATTCTTGCACAGGATTTTCTAAAACAATACAGGAAAACAGTATTTTTGCACCAACACCAATGTTTTGACTGTGGGAAACTACTCCAAAGGCAGTTTTCAACAGTTAATAATTTTTACAAACCTTTCTCAAAGAATTACAAATTTTCAAAGTTAAACTAGAATTTTTTGAACAAAGAGAACTAAGTTTTTCCAAAGCAAAGAGAAAAACAAGTTTTTGGATTCAAAAGTTATCTTACTTTTGGTAACAAAACAATGATGGACGGTAACCGGAAGGATACCCGAGTTACGGGATGGAGTCCAAAGCTCAAAGTTGACTTAGGATAATTGAACTAAGTTTGACTACCTCAAGGGTTACTCAAGGTAACCCAACAAGGTATAAAAATTGAGTTTGATCTTAAAACCCAAAAAGGATTAAAATTAAAAATGACAAGGCATAGGCCAAGGTTAGGATGATACCTAACCCTATTCATATATGATTGGGATTAATACCCAAGGTTACCTTAAGTAACCAAGTAAGTCATCATAAGTTATAAGGGAGACTTACAGCTAGAATTCGTAGGCATGTTGGTATGGTCACCAACATTCCACAATACTAATTAGACCCTTACCTATGTCCTTCATCAAGCAGGAGGAAGGCCTGCGGCTACCCGGAAGAGGAGCAGCTTTACGTAGGACATAGTAAAAGAGGTAAGTACAAACCTCACCTGCAGTATGGAAAATAAATAAAAGATATTTTCCAAGTATACATGCTATGCTATGTTATGCTATGCTATAATGCTATGCTATGTTATAATGCTATGCTATGTGATGCTATGCTATGTTATGATATGAGATGCCATGTAATGATGTGATGCTATGACATGTTACATATTATGCCATGTTTTCTAAAATGTCATGGTTTTTAAAAATGTCATGTTTTCAAGAATGCCATGATATGGCAAATGTTAAGTTGGGATTTGACCTTGTGACATCATGAAGCATGTTCACTAATATTGAACCACATGGTAAGATAAATCAAGTAAGGTGTCGTACCAACCTCCCGTGATCGAGGAGGCTACATGTTCAAACCAGTGGTGACATTTACCTCTCGTTGATGCGTGAGGGTCACGTTATGATTCCCAGAACTGTTAGGGCCTTGCAAACCCTAGCTTTGTCTGGAGGCTGCGGCGCTTTTGGTACGGACCTAGGGGCCCACATGTAATCAAGATAATGAGTAAAAGTGCCTAAAAGATTTATAATTGGACATAATCGGATCATGCATAAACTACATGATGATTGATATGTTACTTGATGTTTGAAAAGATTTTTGTGAGATCATGTTTGTACTTGCTGGGCGAAAGCTCATTTGTATATTTCATACTGTAGGTAAGACGCCTGCAGCATTACTTGATGGGCCATGGAGACGATGCAGCGAGTGGAAGGGCGGTGTGGGATACCACTACGCAATATTTTCCGCAAATGTTTTTAAGTATGATGTTGTATATGGATGTGATGTAATGTTTCCAAGGTCCGATTTAAAGGTCATGGTAACCTTATAGTCGGCATAACAAAGTAAAAGGGGTAGACATGATGAAGTTTACCCGTCAGTACAAGTTTAATTCAAGTTTAGTTTCGAGTTATGATTTTTAAAATAAAACTTAAAGTTTTAAAGTTTAAAGAAAAAAAAAATTTTATCCTGAAATTTTCGGTTAAAACAAAAGATTTAATTTTAGCAAGTTTGGTAACGGCCCACGTTTACGTAGTATGCCCCTACGTGGACGGGTCGGGGCGTTACAGTTGGTATCAGAGCGGTATCCTGCCAGCCTACTTCACTTTGCTTCACATCGTTTCTGCAAGTGCCCAAGTAAGTTAATTTATTTTTTTCCTTCGATTAGAAATGTGAGGAATTAAGAACTAGAATTAGAAGATGGTTCATCG
>JAINRH010000153.1:0-61632 GCA_025413025.1 Ficus hispida
CCGCCTAACACAGCCGTTACCGTACATACATACATACGTACTTACATGCATACATACTTATACGTAAAATAGCGGAATAAATTTTTTTTTTATAAGCCGTATAAACATATTTGCACATACGTAAATAATTATACTGATTAATTAAAAACGTTGCGCAGGCATATATAAAGCTTATAAAATAATCACATAATTAAACAAAACGCATGGCGGCATTGGTCCCACATTTCACAGTTCAGCACACCTCGCCCTCCATCTTGCATCACGGGTTGCTACTAGGCTGCTTACCTACAGCATAGACGTAAGACAATGAGCTAACGCTCAGCAAGTACAACTATTAAATACCGCAATAACATAAACACAACACGATCTAACCTAACATAACATTTCATAATATTTCATGACATATCATAACATAACATTTCTTATATGACTTATCATAACATAACATTTCTTATCATGACTTATCATAACATATGCATGAATCGTTTATGCTTTGTTATGCTTTCTTATATCATCATATCTTTCTTTCTTAACTTATCTTTACTTATGGGCCCCATAACATGAGTGTTCGTACCGGGCGCTCTATGGGCTTACTCTTGCCATAGCTCAACCCGACCTGACGCGGGTCGGTACGACACAGGCAATTGCTTGCCATCATAGCTTAATCTTTCTTTTGTTAATTAGTGAACATGCATCGTGATGTTTCACTCAATTAATCTTAACATATCTTAACCCTAATCATGCTCCTATAAATCATAGCATACTTACATTTCATACATCATGACATTCATTCATAACATAAAATCATAGCACTTATCATTCATATAAAATCATAGCATTCCTAGGATATTCTATAGCACTTAGCATGTAGCATTCATAAATAGCAAACATACTTAGGCAAGTATTCACAACAAGCCTATGCTGTAGGCGGAGTTGTACTTACCTTGTTTGTAAAAGCTGTGTCCAATGTGGAGTTAAATTCCGCTGGGACACTTCCGCGTATAACGTTCTGAGATAAAATGAAAGTAAGGGTTAGAACTGTTGGTAGTATAACCAACATTCTTTCATAACCTTAGTTATAAGCCCTTACTTATTTTTACGTTATCCTAATTGGTTACTTTGGTAACCCTAATCGGTTTGTTTTTAACTTTGGTTTTAAAATCTTATTCTTAGAAAAGAAAACCTTAATTTTTGGTATAAAAATCCTTTTTGTTTAACTTTAAAACTGAAAATCTTAAACTGAGACTTATAAAATTATTGACTATTAGAAACTGCCTTTGGAACAGTTTCACAATGTCAAATTGCAGTGAAATTGTGGAATTACACTTTTTCTGTGTTAATTTATAAATCCTGTACAGAGTTTTCCATAATTCCTGTACAGTTTTCCGAAATCCATTTTCATCTTAAATCAAGACTGATTCTGAAAAACTTGTCTTCACGAAGTTTTAGATATTGAAAAGTTCTACAACTTTTGTGTTTTGGATAAAACCTATTTCGGAGTTTTCTGATCAAACCTGTGGACTAGTCCTGCCGTGCAGGGTCCTGGGCACTTTAGGCACGGGTTTTGGTAAAACGAGCCATTGAGCCTCATTTTACAAAACTGTCCATGCTGTTCTCTAGGAAAAACTCTACTTAAAAACTTTCATGTTTTGAGTTTCCCCTGATTCGGCCTCTAGAGGCTCAAAAAACTGTTTTCCCCGAAATGGGCCAATTTCTACCCGAGTTGGCAGTTTTCGGTTTAAAATTTCTTTGCGTCCTAAACGTCCACCCTACTCACCGACTCAGCGGGAGCCTAAATCAGACATGCATGACATTTTTACGTTAGATTCAAACATGCAAGCCAAATTGAACATCATTCATAATCCTACAAAACCCTAAACATTTAATCAAACACCTAACATACACAAATGCACAAATTGAACCACCAAATCCTAAACCTAAACAAATCAAGCACATGCTCATAATTTACAAGCTAGGGCAGAACTTGAAAGTGGCTTATACCTTACAAACCATGGCTTAAATACATTTAAATTTCTCCATATGAAATTTAAATGAAAACTTGATTGGTTAAGGTTTTTACCTTACTCGGTTTGGCTTGGTGAGCTAGATTTCACCTTCTTCCTCCTCTCAAACACCGGCTGTTTTGGTGATTGGCAAGTGCAAACTTGCTGCCTTTCTTGCCCTAAATCCAGCCACCAAATGGCACGAAATCTGGCTGCCTCCAACTCCAAAACCCGGTTTGGATCCAAGCTTGGTTCCTCCCCCCTAGAACCGGCCTTGCTAGGGAATATGGGCACTAAAATTTTTTCCAACTTTTTGCTTGGTTTCCTACTTGAATCCGACCACCCTAAGCCCTACACACTCTTGGTTTTGCAAAATTTCTTGCCTTTCTCTTCCACCTAGTTCGGATTTTGTGGAGCAATTTTGCAAGAGTTTGGCTAACAATTCAAATTGTGAACAATGCTCCCCTATTTATAGAGGTTGTGAATTTCTTATAATTGCACAATTTAGTCCTCAAAAAAATCAGAATTTGGACTTTAGGGGGGCATGTGGCCGGCCATGAACATGGAAGACAACTAATTTCTTCCAATTTCTTAAATCAACTAATGATGTCAAAATTCAAAAGTTAATGAGGTAAGCAAGGCTTAAGCTTGTTTGGCTCTTTTTGCTATTAAGCAGTCCATTTTTAAGTTACCACAGGTATTTTTCAATACTGGATTCACTTATGCACAGTATTGGTTACCGAACTGCAGTCCAAAATTCATCTGTGTAAAAATGACGGTATGAAATTTTTCTTATTTCTTGAAACCCTTTTGCCCTATACTTCAACTTAATGTGCTTTGATTTTCTAGGGTGGTTCTTATATCTTAAACATAACTTTTTATCTGTAAAAAACAACGGTTTTACCCGGTGCAATTTATACAGATAAACATTTAAACATACAGTCATTTTCTTGAACTTTTCGGGTCAACCATCGACTTTCTTGTCAATTAGTGACCTTCTTGTCAAGTTTTGACTTTCTTGGTCAACAGTTGACTTTTTGGTCCACCGTGACGGTTTTGGTCAAACTTTGACAATTTTACAAAATTTCATGATTTTGTTCCTTATTACCTAAAAGGTCGTTGTCTTAAATACATAACCATTTTTTAGTCTTATAAAGCCATAAAACTCACAAAACATAATTAAAAACCCTTAACTGGGCTTTTTCCATAAATCCTTTACGGTTCAATGTAAATTTATACATAGAATCGTTCAGACATAAAAATCATGTATTACAATCTACCCTCCTTAAAGATTTTCGTCCTCGAAAATTAGAACAAGCCGGGGTAGTTCTTTCTCATTTCATTTTCTAATTCCCAAGTGGCTTCTTCTACTTTATGGTTTCGCCATAAAACCTTTACCATGGGAATTGTCTTATTTCTTAGAACCTTCTCTTCTCGATCTAGGATTTATACCGGCTTCTCTTCATAGGTCAAGTCTGTTTGAACCTCTACCGGTTCTTGACTGAGAACATGCGAAGGATCTGGTACATACTTCTTGAGCATTGATACATGGAAGACGTTATTCATAGATGCTAACTCTGTCGGCAGGGCAAGCTTGTATGCTACTTTTCCAACCCTCTCTAGGATTTCAAAAGGTCCAGTATACCTTGGACTAAGCTTCCCTTTCTTTCCAAATCTCATTACTCCCTTCATAGGAGCTATCTTGATAAAAACTGCACTCCAGTCTGAAATTCCAAAGGCCTTCTTCGCTTGTCAGCATAGCTTTTCTGACGACTGAAAGCTATGTCGAGCCTTTGCTTAATTTTCTTGATATCTTCAGAAGTCTTTCTGATGAAATCTGTAGTCTGAAGTTGCTTTTGTCTAACTTCTTGCCAGTGAATAGGGGATTGACATTTTCTTCCATATAGTGCTTCGAACGGAGCCATACCAATTGAAGCATGATAGCCGTTGTTGTAAGAAAATTCGATCAAAGACAGCTTCTGATCCCAGTTTCCTTGAAAATCCAGTACGCAAGATCTTAGCATATCTTTTAGTGTCTGGATAGTCCGTTCTGACTGGCCGTCTGTTTGAGGATGAAATGTCGTGCTGAACTTCAGTTTCGACCCCATAGCAGTGTGTACGCTTGTCCAAAATCGGGAAGTGAAACGTCCGTCTCGATCTGAGATAATCGATTTTGGTACTCCATGTAGTCGAACGACCTGGGATACATAGACGTCGGCCAATTTCTCCACTGAATGAGTGGCTTTGATAGCGATGAAGTGGGCAGATTTAGTAAATCGATCAACAATAACCCAAATCGTGTCATTCCCACTTGAAGTTCTGGGCAGTCCCACGACAAAATCCATGGTAATTTGTTCCCATTTCCATTCGGGAAGCTCTATTTTCTGCAATTCTCCACCAGGATGTCGATGTTCTGCCTTAACCTTTTGACAAGTTAAACACTTTGACACGTACTTCGCTATCTGATTCTTCATGTTTGGCCACCAATAGTTTTCTCGGAGATCTTTATACATCTTGGAGGCTCCTGGATGTACCGAATACGGTGTCATGTGAGCCTCTGCTAGAATTTGATCCTTTAAAAACTTGAAATTATGAACACAAATTCTCTCTTTGAAGTAGATCATGCCATCTGCAGAGGTTCTAAACTCCTTATTTCTTTCGCCGAAGAGTTGTGCCTTGATCAACAAAGGATCCTTTCCTTGAAGGTTCTTGATGGACTCCATTAAATTTGACTGGAGGGTTAAAGCGGATAACTTTCCCGTTATCATCCTTAGGTTGAAATCGGAGATTTCCTTTTGAAGCGGCTTGGGCAGCAGTACTAAGGACATCAACATGCCCGATGACTTCCTGCTTAAGGCATCTGCTACTCTGTTTGCCTTGCCAGGATGGTAAAGGATCTCACAGTCGTAGTCCTTTACGAGTTCAAGCCATCTTCGCTGCCTTATGTTGAGCTCCTTCTGGGTAAAGATGTATTTGAGACTTTGATGATCTGTGAAAATCTCACATCTATTCCCATATAGGTAGTGCCTCCAAATCTTCAATGCGAACACCACCGCAGCGAGCTCTAGATCGTGCGTTGGGTAATTCTTCTCGTGATCCTTCAGTTGTCGGGAAGCATACGTGACCACTTTGCCTTGCTGCATTAGGACTGCTGAAAATCTCACATCTTAGAAGCGTCGCTGTAGATTACGAAATTTCCTGCTTCGACATCTGGAATAATCAAAACAGGCACGCTTGTCAGCTTCTTTTTGAGCTCTTGGAAATTCTCCTCGCATTTGGACGTCCATTCGTACTTCTTCCCTTTGCGTGTAAGGGCTGTAAGAGGGGCTGCTATCTTAAAAAATCCCTCAACGAAGCGGCGATAATAACCGGCTAATCCGAGGAAACTCCTTATTTCCGTTACGTTCTTAGGCCTTGGCCATAAGTTAACTGCTTCCACTTTAGCTGGGTCCACAGAAATCCCTTCTTGTGACACCACGTGGCCTAAGAAATGCACCTTTTCCAACCAAAATTCACATTTAGTGAACTTTGCGTAGAGCTGATGTCGTCGCAACATTTCCATCACCATTCTTAGATGCTGCATATGCTCTTCCTGGGACCTTGAATAGATCAGGATATCGTCAATGAAGACAATAACGAACATGTCCAGATATTCCTTGAACACTCGGTTCATCATGTCCATGAAAGCAGCTGGAGCATTGGTTAGCCCAAAAGGCATAACCAAAAATTCATAATGTCCGTAGCGTGTCCGAAAAGCCGTCTTGGAGATATCTGAATCTTTGATTCTGAGCTGATGATAGCCAGATCGTAGATCGACTTTCGAAAACACCTTTGCTCCTTTGAGTTGATCGAACAGATCGTCAATCCTTGGAAGAGGATACTTGTTTTTGATGGTGATCTTGTTCAGCTCGCGGTAATCGATGCACATACGTAAAGATCCATCTTTCTTTTTCACGAATAGCACAGGTGCTCCCCACGGAGAGTAACTCTGTCGGATGAATCCCTTATCTAGCAATTCTTGCAGTTGTACTTGGAGTTCCCTAAGTTCAGCAGGTGCCATACGGTAAGGCGCCTTTGATACTGGAGCAACTCCGGGCATTAGCTCAATTTCAAATGAAATTTCGCGTTCCGGTGGAAGCCCTGGTAGCTCTTCCGGGAAGATATCCACATACTCCCTGATAACAGGTACATCTTCCGGTGTTAGCTTCATTTTGTGCTCTTTGTCCACCATGTTAGCTAAATACCCTTGACAGCCATTAGCTAACATCCTCCAAGCTTTCATAGCTGAAACCAATCTGGTTGTTGAGTTCCGAGCTTGTCCGTGGAAACTGAACTCTTCCTCGCCATAAGGGTTGAAAATCACACAACGCTTCCGACAGTCGATCTTAGCGTTGTACTTGCTAAGGAAATCCATACCTAAGATCACATCAAAATCCTATAGCTTGATTGCGATGAGATCTACATACAGTTCTCTGCCACAGATAATCACGGAGGTATTTCGTATCCAAAAATTAGACCACAAAACTTCTCCAGATGGCAAGGAGGTCTTAAAAGGTTGGCTTAATCTATCCACACCTCTTCCTAACTTCTGGGTGAACTCCACTGATATAAATGAATGAGTGGCACCAGAATCAAACAGGGCAATTGCTTCATAAGTGGTGATAGAGATCTGACCTGTCACCACATGTGAAGTGTTTGCTTCCGCATCACCCCTCGTGTAGGCGTAGATTCGAGCTTGAGGCTCAGGAGCTTCCAATCTACCTTGGACAATGGAAGGTCCTTGTAGTCTGGTCTGGGCTGCATGAAGCTGACTGTTTGTATTCCAGTTCTGGTATGGAGGGTTTCTGGCCTTGCTTGTTCATGTTGCAATTCTTCGCAAAATGTCCCTCCTTTCCGCATAGATAGCATGCGTTGGTCCCCATTCTGCAGACACCCGGATGTTTTCTCCCGCACTTTGTACATACCGGGTAGTCAGAGTTATTACCCTCATTTCCCCTGTTGTTCTTCTTTTGAGGGAAATTTTGTTGCTGGCCCTGTCCCGAGAAATTTCCTTTCCTCTTGTTCTTCCCAAACTGTTTGGAACTTTGAGCAGGGTTATTGTTCTGGCCTTTCTGATTCGTCTCAGCACTCTGACGGGGCTGTGTCTGCTTAACAACGGCCTTTTCCTCCTTCTTGGCTTTGAAAAACTGCGCCCTTGCTTCCTTATCCTGGTTGATCCAATATTCTGCCCTTATCGCTCTGCTCACGCAGTCGGATACTAGGGTAGATGGGCTGCTTCCGGCACTAACTTGCCTGGCTATGTCTGTCCGGAACATCTTCATCATTCTCCGGACTTTTTCAGTTGCGCTTGGTACCAGCTCCGGGCACAAGCGTGCTAACTGTTCAAACTTCTTAACAGCTTCCATCACCGTCATAGACCCTTGCTTAAAACTGGTGAATTCGTCCTGTTGAGTGGCAAGGATTTCTCTGTTGTAGTACATACTACGAAACTCAGCCACAAAATCCTGCCAACTCATTGCCATGACATTTCGACGCATCTGAACGGTTATCCACCAGTGTCTCGCGTCCTTCTTAAGGGCAAACGAGGCACATAGAACCTTTTCCTGTTCGGTGAGCCGCATAAAATCCAGGATAACTTGGATATCTATCAACCAGTTGTCTGCAGCTATTGGGTCTATCGTCCCCTCAAATTCAGGCGCTTTCATCCACCTAAATCTCTCACACAATAAGTCTTCTCTTGCTGGAGGTGGATCTGCCGGTACCCCAGCAGGTGCTATTGGTACCTCAGCATATTGCGGAATATTGGGCACTGGAGGTGCCACTGGAGCTGCTTGGTCCGTGGGTAAGGGAACCTCATTGACCTGGGGTCTTTGATTTAGCTGAGCCAGTTGTTCTCTCAACTGGTTTGTCTCTTGTTGTTGCTCTAGCAACTGCCGTTGTAAATTGGCTACAACGGTCGCTAGATCTGGCGCAGGTGGATTAACTGGTGCAGCCTTGCGCGTACGAACCATCTTAATCTTCCTATTTAAATCATAAGAAAAGATATTATTAACTATTAATATCCTTTCTTTGCATTCATATCTTAACATATTGTAACAATATACATTATGTCACAATATTGTCATACCATAATATCATATACTTATCATATCATGTCGTAAACATTCATCACATTCGTATCATATCGTTCATAATTGAGATTCCATACATCTCACATTTATCTGCCTTTTTATATATGTACAAAAAGTACATCATATTTACTTTACTTATAATTACATTTTCTTTAGATCATATATACATTGTCAAAAATTCAAGATGGAAGTGTCTACCACTTTACCATCATACATAGGTACAAGCCTATTGTCAAAAATAATAAGCTGGTACATATAGTTTCAAAAATAAAAACATACATATTCGGTCTAGTGATCTAAACCTAATCTAACTCCGCTACTGTAACAACTGAAACATCGGAGCCATCATCTTCATCATCGTTTGGGATCTCCTCGGGGTCTTCCTCGAAATCGTCGCCCTCATCAAGCCATCCTCCAAATCCTGGCTCGTGATTAGGCTCCTCCTCATCATCCTCGTCATCGCTAGATATAACGATGATCGGAGGGTCCTCGGGAGCATCCATATCCTCATCGGCATCATACCCATCATCATCGGCCTCCTGTACCGGGTCGACGGGTATCGGGTCCTCCGGGTCGGCTGGGCCGGGCTCATATACTGGCTCGGCATCGATCGCTCTCCGATAGTCATCCACCATAGCCGAACATCCACTGCTAGACATCGGCTCGCTAAGGAGACCTGTAGTCGCTCCTCGATATGGCAAAGATGGAATATCTGCTCCATGTCGTATAGCCATGCTGCTAACGACACCGTCCGTCTAGTGCCATCAAAAAGTAGGGGCCGTGACTCGTAAAACGCTGAAACCGCGCGTTGGTCCTCCTCTACGGGTGCCGGGTTGGGTCGGTACGACACGAGGCAACTTGCTTGCCATTATCCTTGAAAACCATTCTTTAACACGTTCTTGAAAACAATTTCTTAAAAATAGTTTTCTACTTGAAAACGGTTTCTTATCCATACTATCACATAACATAAAACACATCTTTTAAATATATTTTTCAAAACATATTTTACATAGCATAAATTCAAAACCCGTGGCGGTGTCCATCCCACATTTCACAGTCTGTAGCGCCAGCCTTCACAGCCTTGCATCAAGTATCACCGGTAGGTTGCTAACCTACAGCATGAACGTAAGTAGTGAGCTTATGCCCAGTAAGTACAACGTGCAATCCGCAAAACATTTTAACAAAAGAATGCATGAACCATTTAGGCTTTCTTATGAATCAATTAAACTTTCATTCATTATCTTGATTCTATTTATTTGCATATCATGTGTGCACGTACCGTGGTCTATCACCATGGAATGGCTGGAGGCAGCCAATCCAAACCAACTCAAACCATGAAACAAACTGTTTAACATGGAGTGATTGGGGCAGCCAATCCAACTCAGCCCAAACCATAGACTAAACCATTTAAAACCCGCCACTATGGCAAGTCGGTACGACACAAATGACCTTAGCTTGTCTTAATGTAATATCCGAAATTTTGATGACTCTAGATTTCCTTAGAAATAAGGAAAACCGAAGTCTGGATCAAGATTGGAATGAAATAACAGTATAAGTTTGAGCTCTCGGTTAACTAGCTACGAGACTCAACGATAGATTACTTAGCCAAGTATAAGGCGTTTTAAGGAAAACGGCATGACAAAATTTCATGATTTCATGTTGGTCAAAGTTTGACCAAAAAGTCAAAGTTGACCAAGAATAGTCAAAGGTATGACTGTACCATAATAGGATAAGCAGTATGAGAAATATACTGCGAAAATTATCTTTTGGACAAGATAGCTGGAATAAGCTTTGAGACCACCCTAGAAAAATCAAGCACACTAAGTTGGATATCAAAGTCCTAATGACTTTCAGAAATAAGAAGAAAATTTTTACAGTCCATTTTTACGCAGATAAATTTTGGACTGCAGTCAAGTATAACAGTACTGAATTGTACTGTGTATTAGTGAACACAGTATTGGATTTATCTGTGTTAGATTAAGATTGGACTGCTTTTTCAAAAAGTAGCCAAACAAGGCCTTATGGTGACATCACCCTATCTTAGAATTATGACATCATTTTGATTTAAGGAAATTGTGGAAAGAAATCTTTGCCACCTAAGCACCATAATGGCCGGCCACCTAGGGGGCATTTTTGTAAGAATTTTCACTTTTGGGGCAAAAGTGCAAATTTTGGAAAATTGATGATGTAAGCGAAGTGATGTCATCAAGATGATGTCATCAAGGTGAGATAAGCTTGGCTTGATTTCCAAGTAAGGGGCCGGCCACCTAGAGGGCATAAATGCAAGAATTTTAACTTTCGGGGCCAAAATGCAATTTCTAAAAAATAGGTAATGTAAGCAAGATGATGTCATCAAAATGATGTCATCATTTGCTTGGAGAACAAGGTGATGGCCGGCCAACATGCCACTTGGAAGGTCAAATTGTAAATATTTTGTCTTTTGGGGGCAAAAGTGTAATTTTGGAGAAAAATGATGATGTAAGCATGAGGTAAGCACATGATGTCATCAAGATGATGTCATCATGATGAGGTAAGCAAAACTTGGGCTCCAAGGCAACCAATGGCCAGCCAACACTTGTAGGGGTCAAAGTGCAAATATTTTTGCTTCAAGGACTAAAGTGCAATTTTGGAAAAATAATTAAATCCAAATTCAAGGACTTTTTAGCAATTTTGAAAGTTCAAAATCAGCTATAAATAGGTCCAAGGGGGGGGCGGATTTCAGCTCAAAAAAATTAGAAAAACAAGCCAAACTATGGCAAAATTTTCCCTCACCCATTTTCTCCACCAAAACCGACCCTAGGAAGAGAAAAAAAAAATGGTTGGCTGGATTTTTGGTAATGGCCAGACCTTATGTGAGTGTGTGAGGCTCAATTTAATTGGCCAAAATTTTTGGAACCCAATTGGAGGGGAGGCCGGTTGTGTGGAGCCAAGGAAAAAGGGAGAGAAAAATTGGAATCCAAGCTTGTGAACCAACTTCCAAACCCTAGAGGTAAACCTTATGACCTTAAACCTTTCTAATTTGAGCTTAAATTTGGGAAATTTAAGTGTATTTCCATGTTTGGGATGTAAGAGCATAAGCTCATTTTCTTATGCCATGCAATAAGTTATGTGCTTGATTAGGGTGCTAAGGTCTCAATTGTGGTTTGGTTATGTTTATGCTTGATTGAATGTTAGGGTGCATGTTAGATGCATGATGGATTGGAACGTTAGAAACGATTGCATGTGTGACTTTAGGCTCCCGCTGTGGTCGGTTGAGGTAGCGTGCACGTTTTAGGACGTAAAACGAAATTAAGAACCGAAACTGCCAGTCTCGGGTCAAGACTGGGCAGTGTTCTGGAAATGGTATTTTGAGGCCCTTAGAGGCCGAATTTGAAGAAACTCAAAACTACAAAGTTGTAGATAAGGGTTTTTCCTAGAGGGCAACGCGGACCGTTTTTCAAAATAAGGCTCCAATGGCCTCCGTTTTTACAAAAACCCGTGGCTAGTTTGCCCAGACCCAGTTTACAGGGTCAGCCAGTTTCAAATTAAAACTGGTACGAATCTAAGCAGAACTGGACTTTTCGTAAAACACGAAAGTTTTAGGATTTTTCAAGATCTAAAACTTTCGTGAAGACAAGTTTTTCAAAATCGGAATGGATTTTTAAACTGACACGGATTTCTAAAGAGTGTGCAGGAAACAAGAAATTCTTGCACAGGATTTTCTAAAACAATACAGGAAAACAGTATTTTTGCACCAACACCAATGTTTTGACTGTGGGAAACTACTCCAAAGGCAGTTTTCAACAGTTAATAATTTTTACAAACCTTTCTCAAAGAATTACAAATTTTCAAAGTTAAACTAGAATTTTTGAACAAAGAGAACTAAGTTTTTCCAAAGCAAAGAGAAAAACAAGTTTTTGGATTCAAAAGTTATCTTACTTTTGGTAACAAAACAATGATGGACGGTAACCGGGAAGGATACCCGAGTTACGGGATGGAGTCCAAAGCTCAAAGTTGACTTAGGATAATTGAACTAAGTTTGACTACCTCAAGGGTTACTCAAGGTAACCCAACAAGGTATAAAAATTGAGTTTGATCTTAAAACCCAAAAAGGATTAAAATTAAAAATGACAAGGCATAGGCCAAGGTTAGGATGATACCTAACCCTATTCATATATGATTGGGATTAATACCCAAGGTTACCTTAAGTAACCAAGTAAGTCATCATAAGTTATAAGGGAGACTTACAGCTAGAATTTCGTAGGCATGTTGGTATGGTCACCAACATTCCACAATACTAATTAGACCCTTACCTATGTCCTTCATCAAGCAGGAGGAAGCCTGCGGCTACCCGGAAGAGGAGCAGCTTTACGTAGGACATAGTAAAAGAGGTAAGTACAAACCTCACCTGCAGTATGGAAAATAATAAAAGATATTTTCCAAGTATACATGCTATGCTATGTTATGCTATGCTATAATGCTATGCTATGTTATAATGCTATGCTATGTGATGCTATGCTATGTTATGATATGAGATGCCATGTAATGATGTGATGCTATGACATGTTACATATTATGCCATGTTTTCTAAAATGTCATGGTTTTAAAAATGTCATGTTTTCAAGAATGCCATGATATGGCAAATGTTAAGTTTGGATTTGACCTTGTGACATCATGAAGCATGTTCACTAATATTGAACCACATGGTAAGATAAATCAAGTAAGGTGTCGTACCAACCTCCCGTGATCGAGGAGGCTACATGTTCAAAACCAGTGGTGACATTTACCTCTCGTTGATGCGTGAGGGTCACGTTATGATTCCCAGAACTGTTAGGGCCTTGCAAACCCTAGCTTTGTCTGGAGGCTGCGCGCTTTTGGTACGGACACTAGGGGCCCACATGTAATCAAGATAATGAGTAAAAGTGCCTAAAAGATTTATAATTGGACATAATCGGATCATGCATAAACTACATGATGATTGATATGTTACTTGATGTTTGAAAAGATTTTTGTGAGATCATGTTTGTACTTGCTGGGCGAAAGCTCATTTGTATATTTCATACTGTAGGTAAGACGCCTGCAGCATTACTTGATGGGCCATGGAGACGATGCAGCGAGTGAAGGGCGGTGTGGGATACCACTACGCAATATTTTCCGCAAATGTTTTTAAGTATGATGTTGTATATGGATGTGATGTAATGTTTCCAAGGTCCGATTTAAAAGGTCATGGTAACCTTATAGTCGGCATAACAAGTAAAAGGGGTAGACATGATGAAGTTTACCCGTCAGTACAAGTTAATTCAAGTTTAGTTTCGAGTTATGATTTTTAAAATAAAACTTAAAGTTTTAAAGTTTAAAGAAAAAAAAAATTTTATCCTGAAATTTTCGGTAAAACAAAGATTTAATTTAGCAAGTTTGGTAACGGCCCACGTTTACGTAGTATGCCCCTACGTGGACGGGTCGGGGCGTTACAGTTGGTATCAGAGCGGTATCCTGCCAGCCTACTTCACTTTACTTCACATCGTTTCTGCAAGTGCCCAAGTAAGTTAATTTATTTTTTTTCCTTCGATTAGAAATGTGAGGAATTAAGAACTAGAATTAGAAGATGGTTCATCGTGCATACGAACGAACCAAATTTTTACAAGAGTCTAATCTTGCAACTATAGTGATTAAGTTATAACGATAATTGCTGGAATAGCAACAAGAAAAGAATAGGCTTCGAGATCATATAGCCTATTGCCTCATCTCAGGTATAGTGAGATTAAGGAACTTTTCCTTCTAAGGAATGGATCAATACCATGGAAGTTAAGTTTCCTGATTGTGAAACTTTTACCCCATAAGAGTATTATTAAATACGGGGAAAATTTTGATGATGCCTTAGTTTGGGGGTAGCAACTAGGCATTATGCCAAAATAAGTTGGATGCTATCAACAACAATTTATTAGGCTATGATAATAATGATGATGGCTATGAGTCTGATGATCAAGTTAGTGAGGTTGAGATCAATAGTAACAACCTTGGAGTCGATATATAATGGTTTGACTAATGTCGACTATATACGACCTTTTAAGTAATGGAAATCATGAAATGATGATGGAAAGTGTTACATATTCCTTAGAGCTATGATTATGTGCTATAAAGGAAATGTCCGAAGCAATGAGAAAAGCTTCTACTGGCTAACAAGTAGCTAGTTGATATGAGGATATCTTTCACTGCATCACTCGAACAGTAATACGTTTCAATAATACTATTTATTATTGTTTTCCATGATTAACTTGGAAAAGATTCCAAGAAGTTATTTTATGTATGGTGCTTGATCTTATGCTTATTAGAACCAACTCACGTTATGTTGTGATATGTTATGGGCTGAACCCTTGAGGGATAGAGTTCCAAGAGAGGGGCCATCATGTCAAGAAAAGGGCCGATCCTTGAGGAAGAAAAATATTTCCAAGATAGGGGCCATCATGATAAGAAAAAGGGTTCTAATAGCAAAAGATTAACATTGTACCAGAGGGTTCTCAGCTTTAGTTAATTGAAAGAAAAATATTTTCAATATGATATATTCGCTGAGCCCTCAAATAAAGTTAAAGAAAAGTATCTTAATTATAAGATACAATATGTTTTCTTTTCAAGTATGGAAAAGTTATATATACTTTTCAAATATAGCAAGTAATATGATATACTTGCTCAGTTTTTCATGTAAATAGTTCTTGTGATGCAGTATGAAAGGAAAGTATGAGGACATGAAAACATGGGAGTATGAGGATATAAATTATGAAGATATAGAAAGAAGATTATGGTTCTATATAAGAGACATGATCCCATTAAGATGTTAAAATGGGAACATGAACAAGTTATTCAATCTAAAGTAACTTGTGAAGAATTGATGGTGGATTGAAGAAAAGCCATTTAGGATTATTCGAATTTTCGAGGACGAAAATCTTTTAAGGAGGGTAGAATGTAATATCCGAAATTTTGATGACTCTAGATTTCCTTAGAAATAAGGAAAACCGAAGTCTGGATCAAGATTGGAATGAAATAACAGTATAAGTTTGAGCTCTCGGTTAACTAGCTACGAGACTCAACGATAGATTACTTAGCCAAGTATAAGGCGTTTTAAGGAAAACGGCATGACAAAATTTCATGATTTCATGTTGGTCAAAGTTTGACCAAAAAGTCAAAGTTGACCAAGAATAGTCAAAGGTATGACTGTACCATAATAGGATAAGCAGTATGAGAAATATACTGCGAAAATTATCTTTTGGACAAGATAGCTGGAATAAGCTTTGAGACCACCCTAGAAAAATCAAGCACACTAAGTTGGATATCAAAGTCCTAATGACTTTCAGAAATAAGAAGAAAATTTTTACAGTCCATTTTTACGCAGATAAATTTTGGACTGCAGTCAAGTATAACAGTACTGAATTGTACTGTGTATTAGTGAACACAGTATTGGATTTATCTGTGTTAGATTAAGATTGGACTGCTTTTCAAAAAGTAGCCAAACAAGGCCTTATGGTGACATCACCCTATCTTAGAATTATGACATCATTTTGATTTAAGGAAATTGTGGAAAGAAATCTTTGCCACCTAAGCACCATAATGGCCGGCCACCTAGGGGGCATTTTTGTAAGAATTTTCACTTTTGGGGCAAAAGTGCAAATTTTGGAAAATTGATGATGTAAGCGAAGTGATGTCATCAAGATGATGTCATCAAGGTGAGATAAGCTTGGCTTGATTTCCAAGTAAGGGCCGGCCACCTAGAGGGCATAAATGCAAGAATTTTAACTTTCGGGGCCAAAATGCAATTTCTAAAAAATAGGTAATGTAAGCAAGATGATGTCATCAAAATGATGTCATCATTTGCTTGGAGAACAAGGTGATGGCCGGCCAACATGCCACTTGGAAGGTCAAATTGTAAATATTTTGTCTTTTGGGGGCAAAAGTGTAATTTTGGAGAAAAATGATGATGTAAGCATGAGGTAAGCACATGATGTCATCAAGATGATGTCATCATGATGAGGTAAGCAAAACTTGGGCTCCAAGGCAACCAATGGCCAGCCAACACTTGTAGGGGTCAAAGTGCAAATATTTTTGCTTCAAGGACTAAAGTGCAATTTTGGAAAAATAATTAAATCCAAATTCAAGGACTTTTTAGCAATTTTGAAAGTTCAAAATCAGCTATAAATAGGTCCAAGGGGGGGGGCGGATTTCAGCTCAAAAAAATTAGAAAAACAAGCCAAACTATGGCAAAATTTTCCCTCACCCATTTTCTCCACCAAAACCGACCCTAGGAAGAGAAAAAAAAATGGTTGGCTGGATTTTTGGTAATGGCCAGACCTTATGTGAGTGTGTGAGGCTCAATTTAATTGGCCAAAATTTTTGGAACCCAATTGGAGGGGAGGCCGGTTGTGTGGAGCCAAGGAAAAAGGGAGAGAAAAATTGGAATCCAAGCTTGTGAACCAACTTCCAAACCCTAGAGGTAAACCTTATGACCTTAAACCTTTCTAATTTGAGCTTAAATTTGGGAAATTTAAGTGTATTTCCATGTTTGGGATGTAAGAGCATAAGCTCATTTTCTTATGCCATGCAATAAGTTATGTGCTTGATTAGGGTGCTAAGGTCTCAATTGTGGTTTGGTTATGTTTATGCTTGATTGAATGTTAGGGTGCATGTTAGATGCATGATGGATTGGAACGTTAGAAACGATTGCATGTGTGACTTTAGGCTCCGCTGTGGTCGGTTGAGGTAGCGTGCACGTTTTAGGACGTAAAACGAAATTAAGAACCGAAACTGCCAGTCTCGGGTCAAGACTGGGCAGTGTTCTGGAAATGGTATTTTGAGGCCCTTAGAGGCCGAATTTGAAGAAACTCAAAACTACAAAGTTGTAGATAAGGGTTTTTCCTAGAGGGCAACGCGGACCGTTTTTCAAAATAAGGCTCCAATGGCCTCCGTTTTTACAAAAACCCGTGGCTAGTTTGCCCAGACCCAGTTTACAGGGTCAGCCAGTTTCAAATTAAAACTGGTACGAATCTAAGCAGAACTGGACTTTTCGTAAAACACGAAAGTTTTAGGATTTTTCAAGATCTAAAACTTTCGTGAAGACAAGTTTTTCAAAATCGGAATGGATTTTTAAACTGACACGGATTTCTAAAGAGTGTGCAGGAAACAAGAAATTCTGCACAGGATTTTCTAAAACAATACAGGAAAACAGTATTTTTGCACCAACACCAATGTTTTGACTGTGGGAAACTACTCCAAAGGCAGTTTTCAACAGTTAATAATTTTTACAAACCTTTCTCAAAGAATTACAAATTTTCAAAGTTAAACTAGAATTTTTGAACAAAGAGAACTAAGTTTTTCCAAAGCAAAGAGAAAAACAAGTTTTTGGATTCAAAAGTTATCTTACTTTTGGTAACAAAACAATGATGGACGGTAACCGGGAAGGATACCCGAGTTACGGGATGGAGTCCAAAGCTCAAAGTTGACTTAGGATAATTGAACTAAGTTTGACTACCTCAAGGGTTACTCAAGGTAACCCAACAAGGTATAAAAATTGAGTTTGATCTTAAAACCCAAAAAGGATTAAAATTAAAAATGACAAGGCATAGGCCAAGGTTAGGATGATACCTAACCCTATTCATATATGATTGGGATTAATACCCAAGGTTACCTTAAGTAACCAAGTAAGTCATCATAAGTTATAAGGGAGACTTACAGCTAGAATTTCGTAGGCATGTTGGTATGGTCACCAACATTCCACAATACTAATTAGACCCTTACCTATGTCCTTCATCAAGCAGGAGGAAGCCTGCGGCTACCCGGAAGAGGAGCAGCTTTACGTAGGACATAGTAAAAGAGGTAAGTACAAACCTCACCTGCAGTATGGAAAATAATAAAAGATATTTTCCAAGTATACATGCTATGCTATGTTATGCTATGCTATAATGCTATGCTATGTTATAATGCTATGCTATGTGATGCTATGCTATGTTATGATATGAGATGCCATGTAATGATGTGATGCTATGACATGTTACATATTATGCCATGTTTTCTAAAATGTCATGTTTTCAAGAATGCCATGATATGGCAAATGTTAAGTTTGGATTTGACCTTGTGACATCATGAAGCATGTTCACTAATATTGAACCACATGGTAAGATAAATCAAGTAAGGTGTCGTACCAACCTCCCGTGATCGAGGAGGCTACATGTTCAAAACCAGTGGTGACATTTACCTCTCGTTGATGCGTGAGGGTCACGTTATGATTCCCAGAACTGTTAGGGCCTTGCAAACCCTAGCTTTGTCTGGAGGCTGCGCGCTTTTGGTACGGACACTAGGGGCCCACATGTAATCAAGATAATGAGTAAAAGTGCCTAAAAGATTTATAATTGGACATAATCGGATCATGCATAAACTACATGATGATTGATATGTTACTTGATGTTTGAAAAGATTTTTGTGAGATCATGTTTGTACTTGCTGGGCGAAAGCTCATTTGTATATTTCATACTGTAGGTAAGACGCCTGCAGCATTACTTGATGGGCCATGGAGACGATGCAGCGAGTGAAGGGCGGTGTGGGATACCACTACGCAATATTTTCCGCAAATGTTTTTAAGTATGATGTTGTATATGGATGTGATGTAATGTTTCCAAGGTCCGATTTAAAAGGTCATGGTAACCTTATAGTCGGCATAACAAGTAAAAGGGGTAGACATGATGAAGTTTACCCGTCAGTACAAGTTAATTCAAGTTTAGTTTCGAGTTATGATTTTTAAAATAAAACTTAAAGTTTTAAAGTTTAAAGAAAAAAAAATTTTTATCCTGAAATTTTCGGTAAAACAAAGATTTAATTTTAGCAAGTTTGGTAACGGCCCACGTTTACGTAGTATGCCCCTACGTGGACGGGTCGGGGCGTTACACTTAACATGTGTTCTTACCATGTAGTTAATATTAGTGGACATGCTACATGATGTCACTATATTAAAATAGAACATAACATAACATAAACCATTACATAACTGTCGTAACATAAATCCTCATAGCATAGCATCGTAACATAGTATCTTATCATATACGTCATGACATGAACCTCATAACATAGCATCATAACATTTCATCTTAGCATAACATCATGACATAAACCTTATAACATAGCATCATAACATTTCATCTTAGCATAACATCATGACATAAACCTCATAACATAGCATCATAGCATAGCGTAAGTACCATAAATCATCAACCTATGATTTCTTGAAAAACATGTTCTTTAAAAACATTTTGCCCATGCTGTAGGCGGAGTTATACTTACCTTTAGTCCTATGCTCTTGGTTTATCGTCCAAACGTGGTACGACAACAGTTCCTACTCCTGTTTCCAAACAGGACGTAAGATAAGAGCCATACACATTCTTGCTAACCATAAATCATAATCGTTAAATGTTGGAGTCCTAACCAACATTTATGAGTAGCCTTAGTTATATTATATGTTCCCCCTAAAACATCACATGATAACTTGCTCGGTTACTTTCCGTAACCCTAGGGCCCAAGGCCCAACATACTTAAACAATAACTAATTAGGTTACTTCAGGTAACCTTAGGTACTAAGCCCAACCATACATAAATAATATTAGGTTGCTAATGTTATTAAGGCCCAACCCGCTATCTCAAGTGGTTACTATGAGTAACCTAACTTATTGGCCCAATAAAATTAGGTAACCTTCCCGGTTACTATTTGTCCTATAGTTGTTTACCATAGGACCCTGCGTATTTCAATTATTTCTTGACAAACCGTTGTCAAGTTTTCTTTAACAATCTTAATGAAAACCGCATTTTCATCAAATCTTAACATTTAAGCAAAGACAGTTAAAAACTGTCAAGCTCTGAAAACAATCTTTGAAAACAGTTTCTTAAACTTAGGTTATCAGTGCATGTGCAGGAATATCCTGCCTATGCACTGTTTTTCTGAAAATCCTGTGCTAGAATTTCTGTTTCCTGCACAGTTTTGGGAATCAAATTGTACTTTAAAATCTGTTCCTAATTTGATAAAACTTTCTTCATAAAAGTTGTAGATCTCGGATAATACTACAACTTTCATGTTTTGAGGAAAACCCAGTTCTGCTTGGATTCTTGTCAGTTTTAATTTGAAACTTACTGGACGTGTAGACTAGGTCTGGGCAGATTAGCCTCGGATTTTCGTAAAAACGGAGGCCATTGGAGCCTTATTTTGAAAAACGGTCCACGTTGCCCTCTAGGAAAAACCCTTATCTACAACTTTGTAGTTTTGAGTTTCTTCAAATTCGGCCTCTAAGGGCCTCAAATTCCCATTTCCAGAACACTGCCCAGTCTTGACCCGAGACTGGCAGTTTCGGTTCTTAATTTCGTTTTACGTCCTAAAACGTGCACGCTACCTCAACCGACCACAGCGGGAGCCTAAAGTCACACATGCAATCGTTTCTAACGTTCCATTCCATCAAACACATAATCATACATTCAATCTCAACCTATGGGAACATATAACAAACACATGGTAGGCAAACTCACAAACCTATAAGCACATCATCAAACATGCATCAAAAATGTAAACTAGAGACCACCACCCTATTCATGCACAATCAAGCACTAAAAGGTGAGCTTATGCTCTTACATCCAATGCTGGAAATACATTTAAATTTTCCCAAATTTAAAGCTTAAACGAAAAGCTTAAGATCAACGGAGATTACCTCGGTGCACACAAGGCTAAGCTAGAGGTTTGGTGCATTTTTCTGCCCCCTCTCCTTGGCTGCTCATAGCCGGTTTTGCTCCTCTAATTAGGACCAAAACTTGTTGGTCATTGGGTGGTTCTTCCTACAAAAATCCGGTTGTCCTAAACCCACATAATCTCACTTTTCTATTTTCTTTCTCTTCCTCACAAAATCCGAACTCTCCCTAAGGGATTGTCTCTTGGATTTTTGTTTTTGGTTCTTGTTTTCCTTTGGCTGCTAAGGGACGGTTTTGGAGCAGAAAAATGGGCAGAACTTGGCTCAATTTTCTGATTTTTTTGAATAAAATGGGCACCTATTTATAGGCAAATGCAAACTTTCCAAAATTTGCATTTTAGCCCCTAAACTTGGAGGAAATAATGCAATTGGCATGCTAGGTGTCAAGGTGGCCGGCCAAGACTTGGAGAGCAAGCAAGGGATGACATCATGGCTTACATCATCGCTTACCTCATTGCTTACATCACCAAATTTCCAAAATTTGCACTTTTGCCCCAAAAGTGAAAATTCTTACAAAAATGCCCCTAGGTGGCCGGTTGCTTTCTTGGTGAACAAGCCAAGCTTATCTCACCTTGATGACATCATCTTGATGACATCACTTCGCTTACATCATCAATTTTCCAAAATTTTCACTTTAACCCCTAAAGATAAAATTTTGGCATTTTTGCCCCTGAGGTGGCCGGCCATGTCATCTTGTTCTAGAGAGTTCTTGGTTTTCTTTCCAAGCTTATTTAATCCAATTATGATGTCATAAATTAAGGATAGGATGATGTCATCCATATTAAGCCCTGTTTGGCTTTTCCTCAATATTCAGTCCATTTTTCTGCTACACAGATATTTCTAATATTGTGTTTGCTTAAACACAATATTTTTATACTGTACTACAGTCCAAAATTCATCTGTGTAAAAATAAACTGAATAAAATTTTTCTTATCTCTTGGCACCTTTCTTGCCCTTAATACCATACTTGGTGTGCTTGATTTTCTTGGGTGGTCTCACAGCTTATGCTTGCTAAATTGTCCGTAATGAAGGTTTTTCGCAGTATAATTCCATACTGCTTTGCTATATCTCAACACCTTCATCTATTTGACCTCCCTGGTCAACCTTTGACTTTTCGGTCAACTTTGACTTTTTCAGTCAAACTTTGACCAGCATGAAATCATAGAATTTTCCTTCCTTTTTTGCTCAAGGGTCAGATGCATGACTAAGCAAACTGCTTATTGAGTCTCATAGCTAATTAAACGAGAACTCAAACATATACTGATATTTAACTTAGATCGTGAGTTTTATATCGACATCCAAGAGTAAGACTCGGGATTTTCCTTGTCTAAAAGGAAATCATAGTTTCATCGAAATTTCGGGTATTACACCGGGTCCATAATCGTAAATCTAATCATACATAATCGCATAATACATATTAACATATGAAAATAAAATTATAACTTACAATGATGGTGGCGATGGCAGGCTGACTGTGAAATTTAGTCGTAGGGAACCGCTCTGATACCAACTCTGTAACGACCCGCCTAACACAGGCCGTTACCGTACATACATACATACGTACTTACATGCATACATACTTATACGTAAATAGCGGAATAAATTTTTTTTTTTTTATAAGCCGTATAAACATATTTGCACATATGTAAATAATTATACTGATTAATTAAAAACGTTGCGCAGCATATATAAAGCTTATAAAATAATCACATAATTAAACAAAACGCATGGCGGCATTGGTCCCACATTTCACAGTTCAGCACACCTCGCCCTCCATCTTGCATCACGGATTGCTACTAGGCTGCTTACCTACAGCATAGACGTAAGACAATGAGCTAACGCTCAGCAAGTACAACTATTAAATACCGCAACAACATAAACACAACACGATCTAACCTAACATAACATTCGTAATATTTCATGACATATCATAACATAACATTTCTTATCATGACTATCATAACATAACATTCTTATCATGACTTATCATAACATATGCATGAATCGTTTATGCTTTGTTATGCTTTCTTATATCATCATATCTTTCTTTCTTAACTTATCTTTACTTATGGGCCCCATAACATGAGTGTTCGTACCGGGCGCGCTCTATGGACTTACTCTTGCCATAGCTCAACCCGACCTGACGCGGGTCGGTACGACACAGGCAATTGCTTGCCATCATAGCTTAATCTTTCTTTTGTTAATTAGTGAACATGCATCGTGATGTTTCACTTAATTAATCTTAACATATCTTAACCCTAATCATGCTCCTATAAATCATAGCATACTTAACATTTCATACATCATGACATTCATTCATAACATAAAATCATAGCACTTATCATTCATATAAATCATCGCATTCCTAGAATATTCTATAGCACTTAGCATGTAGCATTCATAAATAGCAAACATACTTAGGCAAGTATTCACAACAAGCCTATGCTGTAGGCGGAGTTGTACTTACCTTGTTTGTAAAAGCTGTGTCCAATGTGGAGTTAAATTCTGCTGGGACACTTCCGCGTATAACGTTCTGAGATAAAATGAAAGTAAGGGTTAGAACTGTTGGTAGTATAACCAACATTCTTTCATAACCTTAGTTATAAGCCCTTACTTATTTTTACGTTATCCTAATTGGTTACTTTGGTAACCCTAATCGGTTTGTTTTTAACTTTGGTTTTAAAATCTTATTCTTAGAAAAGAAAACCTTAATTTTTGGTATAAAAATCCTTTTTGTTTAACTTTAAAACTGAAAATCTTAAACTGAGACTTATAAAATTATTGACTATTAGAAACTGCCTTTGGAACAGTTTCACAATTTCAATTTGCAGTGAAATTGTGGAATTACACTTTTTCTGTGTTAATTTATAAATCCTGTACAGAGTTTTCCATAATTCCTGTACAGTTTTCCGAAATCCATTTTCATCTTAAAATCAAGACTGATTCTAAAAACTTGTCTTCACGAAAGTTTTAGATATTGAAAATTCTACAACTTTCGTTTTTGGATAAAACCTAGTTCGGACGTTTTCATGATCAAAAACCCTGTGGAACTAGTCCTGGCCGTGCACGGGTCCTGGGCACTTTAGGCACGGGTTTTGGTAAAAACCGAGGCCATTGGAGCCTCATTTTACAAAATGTCCAAGCTGTTCTCTAGGAAAAACTCTGCTTAAAAACTTTCATGTTTTGAGTTTCCCCTGATTCGGCCTCTAGAGGCCTCAAAAACTGTTTTCCCGAAACTGGCCAATTTCTACCCGAGTTGGCAGTTTTCGGTTTAAAATTTCGTTTACGTCCTAAAACGTCCACCCTACCTCAACCGAACTCAGCGGGAGCCTAAATCAGACATGCATGACGTTTCTAATGTTCAGATTTCAACATGCAAGCCAAATTGAACATCATTCATAATCATACAAAACCCTAAACATTTAATCAAACACCTAACATACACAACATGCACAAAATTGAACCACCAAATCCTAAACCTAAACAAATCAAGCACATGCTCATAATTTACAAGCTAGGGCAGAACTTGAAAGTGGGCTTATACCCTTACAAACCATGGCTTAAATACATTTAAATTTCTCCATATGAAATTTAAATGAAAACTTGATTGGTTAGGGGTTTTACCTTACTCGGTTTGGCTTGGTGAGCTAAGATTTCACCTTCTTCCTCCTCTCAAACCACCGGCTGTTTTGGTGATTGGAAAGTGCAAACTTGCTGCCTTTCTTGCCCTAAATCCAGCCACCAAATGGCACGAAATCTGGCTGCCTCCAACTCCAAAACCCGGTTTGGATCCAAGCTTGGTTCCTCCCCCTAGAACCGGCCTTGCTAGGGAATATGGGCACTAAAATTTTTTCCAACTTTTTGCTTGGTTTCCTACTGAATCCGACCACCACTAAGCCCTACACACTCTTGGTTTTGCAAAAATTTCTTGCCTTTCTCTTCCACCCTAAGTTCGGATTTTGTGGAGCAATTTTGCAAGAGTTTGGCTAACCATTCTAAATTGTGAACAATGCTTCCCCTATTTATAGAGGTTGTGAATTTCTTATAATTGCACAATTTAGTCCTCAAAAAAATCAGAATTTGGACTTTAGGGGGGGCATGTGGCCGGCCATGAACCATGGTGGAAGACAACTAATTTCTTCCAATTTTCTTAAATCAACTAATGATGTCAAAATTCAAAAAGTTAATGAGGTAAGCAAGGCTTAAGCTTGTTTGGCTCTTTTTGCTATTAAGCAGTCCATTTTTAAGTTACCACAGGTATTTTCAATACTGGATTCACTTATGCACAGTATTGGTTTACCGAACTGCAGTCCAAAATTCATCGTGTAAAAATGGACGGTATGAAATTTTTCTTATTTCTTAAACCCTTTTGCCCTATACTTCAACTTAATGTGCTTGATTTTCTAGGGTGGTTCTTATATCTTAAACATAACTTTTTATCTGTAAAAACACGGTTTTACCCGGTGAATTTATACAGATAAACGTTTAAACATACAGTCATTTTCTTGAACTTTTCGGGTCAACCATCGACTTTCTTATCAATTAGTGACCTTCTTGTCAAGTTTTGTCTTTCATGGTCAACAGTTGACTTTTTGGTCAAACTTTGACCATTTTACAAAATTTCATGATTTTGTTCCTTATTACCTAAAAGGTCGTTTTCTTAATTACATAACCATTTTTGAGTCTTATAAAGCCATAAAACTCACAAAACATAATTAAAAACCCTTAACTGGGCTTTTTCCATAAATACCTTTACGGTTCAATGTAAATTTATACATGAAATCGTTCAGACATAAAAATCAGGTATTACAGTACCAGTAACGAACCATTTCTAGTTTCTAATTCTAATCTCAACATGTCTATCACTCATCCTTCATCCATATCATAGCATATCATACTAGAGATTCATCACGATCTCATCATATCATATCGTAGGCTCAGCTTATCCACCACGCTTTCGCTACGCAACTCTGATCTACTGCAATCACAGCCCATAGATTCATCTGGATAAATGCGCCAGCTGCAACACAACTGACGTATCGTCTTCATATCGTGTAGCCACATAGATAGTGCAATCGTTTCCTTGAGTCCCATCGACGATGCGTGACTCCATTCCTTCGAATACCAATGAAGTCTTGCGGTCCTCTTCTATCGTACCCGGGTTTCATACCAGGTTCATATCTATACTATTATAAAACTAAACTATGACCTCACATAGTTACTATACCTAACTAGAGTAAGAAAACTTACTTACAAAACTGTGGCTCTGGCGGCAGAACTGTGAAACTGGATGGCAGAAAAACTTGCTCTGATACCATCTCTGTAATGCCCCGAACCGTCACGCATAGGGGCGTCCTACTGCGCAGACGTGGGCCGTTACAATACTTGCTTAACTTACTTCTTAATTTAAAAAGCTTAAACTTGCTGAAAATTCCGGAGTAAATTTTTTTTTTCTTTTCTTGCTTTACTTTGAACATAACTTATCTTCATACATAATCATATGTAGTCACTTGAGTACCGAGCTTTCATATTCATATTGAAAGCTAACATCATCATACCGTGGACCAAACCCAACCTAGTGTGGGTCGGTATGACACGAGGCAACTTGCTTGCCGTCATCCTTGAAAACCATTCTTAACTCGTTCTTGAAAATAATTTCTTAAAAATAGTTTTCTTCTTGAAAACATTTTCTTATCCATACTATCACATAACATAAAACACATCTTTAAAATGTATTTTCAAAACATATTTTACATAACGTAAATTCAAAACTCGTGGCGGTGTCCATCCCACATTTCACAGTCTGTAGCGCCAGCCTTCACAGCCTTGCATCAAGTATTGCCGATAGGTTGCTACCTACAGCATGAACGTAAGTAATCCGCAAAATATTTTAAAACAATGCATGAACCGATTAGGTTTTCTTATGAATCGATTAAATTTTCATTCATTATTTTGATTCTATTTATTTGCATATCATGTGTGCACGTACCGTGGTCCATAACTATGGAATGGCTGGAGGCAGCCAATCCAAACCAACTCAAAACATGAAACAAACTGTTTAACATGGAGTGATTGGGCAGTCAATCCAACTCAGCCCAAACCATAGACTAAACCATTTAAACCCGCCACTATGGCAAGTCGGTATGACACAATGACCTTAGCTTGTCTTAAAATGTATTCTTACCATGTAGTTTATATTAGTGGACATGCTACATGATGTCACTATATTAAAACATAACATAACATAAACCATAACATAACCGTCGTAACATAATCTTCATACATAGACTTCGTATCATAACATAACCATCGTAACGTAACTTCATGTCATCGTAACATAACCATCATAACGTAATCATCGTAACATAACTTCATACCATCATAACATACCCATCGTAACGTAATCATCGTAACATAACATCATACCATCATAACATACCCATTGTAGCATAACTTTTGTAACATATCATACGTAAGCATCGTAACATAAATCATGCATATCAATTCATGATTTCTGAAAAACATGTTATAAAAACATTTTTGCCCATGCCGTAGGCGGAGTTATACTTACTTGTCGTCCTATGCTCTTGGTTAATCGTCCGAATCATGGTACGACAATGGTTCATACTCCTGTTTCCAAACAGGACGTAATATAAGAGCCATAAACATTCTATCTTACCATAAATCATAATCGTTAAATGTTGGTGTCCTAACCAACATTTGTGAGTAACCTTAGTTATATTATATGTTCCCCCTCCTACACTAACTTATGATAACTCAATTAGTTACTTACCGTAACCCTAGGCTCATGGCCCAACATACATAACCAACATCATGCTAGGTTACTTCTGGTAACCTTGGGTACTAAGCCCCATCATTCTTAAATAGTATTAGGTTACTAATCTTATTAGGCCCAACCCATTATCTCGGGTATCTCATGTGGTTACTATAAGTAACCTAACTTATTTGGCCCAATAAAATTAGGTAACCTCTCCGGTTACTATCTGTCCTATAGTTGTCACCATAGGACCCGGCGTATTTCATTTATTCTTGACAAACCTTTGTCAAGTTTTCTTTAAATAATCTTTATGAAAACTGTATTTTCATAAAATCTTAACATTTAAGCAAAGATAGTTAAAAACTGTCAAGCTCTGAAAACAATCTTTGAAAACAGTTTCTTAAACTTTGGTTATCAGTGCATGTGCAGGAATTTCCTGCTTATGCACTGTTTTTCTGAAAATCCTGTGCTGGAATTTCTGTTTCCTGCACTGTTTTGGGAATCAAATTGTACTTTAAAATCTTTTCGTAATTTGACAAAACTTTCTTCATAAAATTTGTAGATCTTGGATAATACTACAACTTTCATGTTTTGAGGAAAACCCAGTTCGGACTTTAACATGCCCTTATTCCTTGTTGAACTCACCTGGCCGTGCATAATTCCTGGGCACGGTCAGGCTCGGATTTTCATAAAAACCGAGGCCTTTGGAGCCTTATTTTGGAAAACGGTCTACGCTCCCCTCTAGAAAAAATCATTATCTACAACTTTGTAGTTTTGAGTTTCTTCAAATTCGGCCTCTAAGGGCCTCAAAATTCACCTTCCAAATTACTGTCCAGTTTGACCCGAAACTGGCAGTTTTTTGTTCGGTTTGGTTTTTAGGTAACTAACGTGCACACTACCTCAAACGGGTACCCCGTGAGCTGATGACAAACATGCAGACGTTACCTAACCATTTCATAAGCATACAATCAGATCTTACTCATATAATTATGAAATCAAAAATCTTAAACTTGTATAAAAACTTAACTTGAAACTAGCATATCAAACCGAAAACTATCAACCACGTATAAAACATGGTACCGAAATCTGCTTATACAAAACATCATACTTGTACATAACATCACACTCTTAATTCTCTTAACAAAAATGTGAATGAACACTAGAGGTTAAAAAGATTTACCTCAAGCTTCACAAGATAATTTCTAGCTTAGGGTTTTGGAGGTTTTCTTTTTCACTAGACCAACACCAACCGAAAACCAATCTGTCTTCAGCTTTCCCTCTCACTTTTTATTCGGCTCTTAAGGAAGAGAAGAACCAGAGAATGAGTTGCCAATCTAAGGTTTATTGTCCAAAGGATTATGCTTGTACGTACCACCTCCTATATATATAGGTGAGAGGAAAAGAAATTCATTTAGAATTTCCTTCCTTTCTAGAATTGCTTATAGCTCCCTTAGATAACATATTTGCTGCCAAGTCCAATGAGGTGGCCGGTTGAGAAAGCTCTAGATAGCCAATTAATCAAGGCTAAGAGGTGGCTCATCAAAGCTAGACACATGAGGTGTCTTCACCTTGTGATGGCCGGCCAAGAGGTGTCAACACCAACTTGATTAATCTAGCCAAGCAAGCAAGGCTATAAGCTTGCTCACCTAAGCTATATGTTACACTTGTCATTCTCTCTAAAACTTTGAGAAATTATGACTTCTAAGCTGCATATTAATTCCCAAGAGTAACATATTTACTCAATGGAATCATGTGGTGGCCGGCCATGATGAGTCAAAATGGAAGTAAATAGTTAGACTAACTAAATTAACAAACCTAGTTTACTTCCTTGGTTTTAACATAACTATGGTAACTAAATTTTGTAACCAATCCTTGGCTTAGTTGAATTTGAATGCTTAGTAAAAAAAATCTATCATAATTTTCTTGAAATTCTTCATAAGGTGGCTGGCCATACTTTGCTAAGTGTAAAAAGTTGCAAAATGCAACATAGCTTAGTAAGCAAAACTACTTTGCTTATTAGGCAAAGCTAAAATTATGAAGTGTCAATTTCTAATGAACTTCAAATTTTTCATACTTTGCCTATTGGTCCTTAAGAGCAAAATATTTGCTCATTAACCCTTGATGTGGCCGGTTCCCTTAAGTACAAGTATAGGCAAATGATTGGTAAATTTTGAACCAATCCAAACCTAACTTAATTCCTTGGTTTCCAACTAGGTTAACCAAATTTAAAAATCATCATAAACTAAATTGAACTAGGAAATTTAACTAGAAAAAAATCCATAGTTTCATAAATTTACAATTTATCTATCAAACCACAATTTTTCACAAAATTGCATTTTGACCCCTAAAGGCAAAAATATTTGCACTTTAGTCCCTGTAAGGTGGCCGACTATGGTGATAGCATTTGGCCTCCAATTCCTGCTTAATCAATCACCTAACACTATCTTAACTTTCTTAAAATCCATAACCATTCACTATTCTTAAAAATACATATTGGCCCCTATGGATAAAATATTTGCATTTTAGTCCCTACATGTGGCCGGCCATGCATGTTCTAGAACATTCCACATTCTTCCAAATTTTGCTTAATTAATTATGATGTCATAAATCCAAAATAGGATGATGTCATCATAAGGCCTTGTTTGGCTTTTCCTTTAAAATGCAGTCCACTTTTATGCTGCACAGATATTTCTAATACTGTTATTAACTAATAACAGTATTTTATACTGTACTGTAGTCCAAAATATATCTGTGTAAAAATGAACTGTATAAAATTTTTCTTATTTCTTAGAACCTTTCTTGCCCTTACTACCATACTTGATGTGCTTGATTTTCTAGGGTGGTCTCATAGCTTATGCTTGCTAAGTTGTCCGTAATGAAGGTTTGCCGCAGTATAATTCCATACTGCTTTGCTGTATCTAAGCACCTTCATCTATTTGACCTCCCTGGTCAACCTTTGACTTTTTGGTCAACTTTGACTTTTTCGGTCAAAATTTGACCAGCATGAAATCATAAAATTTTCCTTCCCTTTTTACTCAAGGGTCATATGCATGACTAAGCGAACTGCTTATTGAGTATCATAGCTAATTAAACGAGAACTCAAACATATACTGATATTTACTCAGATCGTGAGTTTTATATCGACATATAAGATTCAAACTTAAAATTTTCCTTGTCTAAAAGGAAATCACAAGTTCATCAAAATTCCGGGTATTACAAAACCATCCCTCCAAGGAAGTAGACAACTTGTACAATCTTATCATGAATAAGATCCCCAAATCTTATTCCATCGATTGTGGACTATTTATTTTGACTGTTATCAAATTACCATGTCTTCTATGTATACCCCGTATACATATGGTAATCCGATATATTTCCAACTGTCAAGGAGTATTTTATATTTGCTCAACCATACAATCAACAAATGAAATTAAATAGGACACAACTTATTAAACATGAATAACCTCCTCTTATTAATATCAAAATGTCATATTTACAGAAAATCCCTAATATTGATTTTCTATCCTTAGGGCACATATAGATCCCAACAATCTCCCACTTGCCCTAAGCGAGTAAATGTGACATATTACGCATCCCCATGCCTTCGACGTGTTCTTCGAATCTTCTGACCACTAAAGTCTTCGTGAACAGGTCGGCAAGATTGTCCTCTGATGCGATTTTGCAAACCGTCACATTTCCACTCTCAACAAAGCCTCTGATGATGTGATATTTTCTGTCAATGTGCTTACTCCTCTTATGATGCCTAGGATCCTTGGTATTAGCTACTGCTGCACTGTTATCACAGTAAAGCACCATAGCTTTATCCATACCAGGAACGACCTCAAGGTCATTAAGGAACCTGCGAAGCCATACCGCTTCCTTTGATGCCTCACTGGCTGCCACATACTCGGCTTCCATGGTCGAGTCAGTAATGCAAGATTGCTTAATACTCCTCCACACAACGGCACCACCTCCAAGGGTAAAGACAGAACCTGAAGTCGATTTCCTTGAATCCTGATCTGATTGAAAATCAGAATCTGTGTATCCTATAGGAACAAGGTCCTGACCGGAATACACTAGCATATAATCCCTCGTTCTCCGTAGATACTTGAGTATATGCTTGACCGCAGCCCAATGGTTCGGTCCTGGATTCGACTGATATTGACTTACCATACCAACTGCAAAACAAATGTCAGGCCTTGTGCATAACATAGCGTACATAAAACTACATACCGCAGATGCAGTAGGTACATTTTTCATACGCTCCCTTTCTTCCGATGTCTTGGGACAGTCATCTCTAGAAAGCTTGATTCCAATCCTGAAAGGTTGGGCACCTTTCTTGGAATCTTTCATAGAAAACTTTTCAAGTACTTTATCAATGTATGAAGCTTGGGAGAGTGCTATCATTTTGTTCTTTCCATCTCTAAAGAGTTGAATTCCAAGAACATAACTAGCTTCTCCTAAGTCCTTCATGTCAAACTGTTTGGCTAACCAAACTTTGACAGATGATAACATTGCCACATCGTTTCCAATAAGCAATATATCATCCACATAAAGTACTAGGAAAACCACTTTCTCGTTCTTGATACATTTATAAACACATGGTTCACAATGTTTTGTTCGAATCTATAGGTTTTGATTGCTTGATCAAACCTAATATTCCAAGAACGAGATGCTTGCTTTAATCCATAAATGGATTTAAGCAACTTGCATACCTTGTCTTCTTGGCCCTTTGCCTTGAACCCGTCTGGTTGTATCATATAGATATCTTCCTCAAGAGAGCCATTCAAGAAAGCTGTCTTGACATCCATTTGCCAGATCTCATATGTAACGACCCGCCTAGCACAGGCCGTTACCGTACATACATACTTAGCATAAACAGCGGAAATTTTTTTTTTTTTTTATACTGGGCGTATAAACGACAAACGATATATACGAACGAAAAGCGTTATATAAAAACGGTGCGTTCGAAACGAAAAACGATATACGAAAGCGATATTCTAAGATCGGATATTAAATAATGTACATAAGAAACAAAATGCGTAGCGGCAAAATATCCCACATCACTTCACAGTTCACCCTGCCCCGCTCGCCATCTTGTATCAAAAATTGCTGACAGGTTGCTTACCTACAGCATAGATGTAAGACACGTGAGCTTTTGCTCAGCAAGTACAACATAATTATCCGCAACAAATAATGATACCAAACAGAATTCAATCAAACATAACATAATCCATTCAACCTAACATATTCAATCTAACATAACACATTCAATCATAACATAACATAATCTATCTAACATAACATAGGCTATCTAAATCATGCATGAGCCAATTATGCTTCATTATGCTTGCTTCTTTCATTCATAACTTGTCTTATCATACTTGCTTATCTTACTTATCTTGCTTATGGGCCCCATAAGTGTACGTACCGGGCGCGCAACTATGATTTGGTTGGGACGGCCAGTCCATTTCCAACTCAAACCATAGTCCAACCCGACCTATGAGCGGGTCGGCACGACACAGGCAACTTGCTTGCCATAATTTCTTATCTTATCTTATTGTTATTTAGAATTAGTGATCATGCCTCGTGATGTCACAAATTCCCAAGACATAAATCATATCGTGTCTTCATGCATTTTAAACATATCATACGTCATAGCATAATCATTTCATAAAGCATTCACATAACATCTCATAACATAACCTAATATCAATCATATCTAACATACGTCGCAGCATCTATTATAGCATTCATAAATCATACTTGAGTAAGTATACAACTAAAGCCTATGCTGTAGGCGGAGTTGTACTTACCTCAAACTAAACGTCCACTGATAAGCCGCTCCTGCTCGGGGCGAGATAGCAGATTATTTCCTGCTATGACAAAGGACATCGTGTCAGGATTCTGAAATCCTAACTTTTAAATTGTTGGTAATTTGTACCAACGTTCCATTTATTCTTTGTTATATGCCCCTACCTAACCGTCTTGAAAACATTCTTAATGGGTTATTAAAAATAACCCTATAGGTAACCCTTGAGTCAAGGGCCCTGATCCGTAGACTTAATCTCTTATTGGGTTACGTTGGATAACCCTTGGGCTTCAGGCCCAAACCAATAACTCGGCATCTTTTTCCGGTTATTGCTCACCGAATTTTGTTTTTAAAACTACTTTTGAAAACTTAGGGTTTTTCTTTAAAAAATCCTTGAAATCATATGATTTGGTTTTATAAAAATGTTAAGGCGGAAAACTGTCCTTGAAACAGTTTTAGTATTTAAAACATTGGGTTTTTAAACCACCAAAAACGATTAAACACTAATAACTGCCTTTGGAACAGTTTTTCTATTTTGTTTTAGAAAATTCTGTGCAGGAATTCCAATTTCCTACACAGTTTTTAAAACTCCAATTTTTAATTAGAAATCCAGACCGAATCTGAAAAACTTTTCTTCATGAAAGTTTTAGATCTTAGAAAATCCTAAAACTTTCATGTTTTGTGCAAAACCCAGTTCAGAACGTAATTTATTCATTTACCCGGTTTAAGTCTCCTGGCCGTGCATAAAAACTGGGCACAGTCAGGCTCGGTTTTCCATAAAAACGAAGGCCGTTGTAGTCTTATTTTTAAAAACTATCCACGTTTCTGATAGGAAAAACTGTTCTCAACAACTTTCATGTTTTACGTTTTTCAAAAATCGGCCTCTAAGGGCCTCAAAATTTGCTTTCCAGAAAACAGGGTAACTTGAACCCGAAATGGCCAGTTTTCTATCTCTTAATCGTTTTCGGTCCTAAAACGAGCACACTACCTCAACCGAACTCAGCGGGAGCCTAAGTCAGTCATACAGCGCCTTTCTAACGTCAATTTCTTTTTAAACACAAATTAAAACCCATCCATGCAAACCATTATTCTTTCCCCAAATAATTAAGGTTTGCAGAAAATTCAATCTTGCACAATTACACCAAATCTGCCATTTGACCTAATCCAACATTCTAGCTCATAACTTAACCTATTAGGGGCATATAATCTTGAAAATCAGCTAGCATACAATCCACATACATCAAGCAAGCATACTTAAATCATACCATATTTAAAATCAGCAACCACCCTTAATCTACAAATCAAGCACATAACCTAAACTAGGGCCGAAAAATAACTTAGAGCTTATGCTCTTACAACCAACAACTTGAAATACAATTTAAACTTTCCAATTGAACCCAAATTGAAAGTTGAAAGCTGTGGAAGATTTTACCTTAATGAACCCTAAAGTTGGTTAGGGTTTGGTCCAAAGTTTCTTCCCCCTTGGCTCCTAGACACAACCGGCCTCCTCCCTAAGCTCACCCACAATTTTCTGTCCCTTGGCTGCTGCTCCTCACCAATACCAGCCACTAAATCCGGCCACTCCTTCAGCTTTTCTCTTCCTTTTCCAGCTCACTAACAGCCGGCCAGCTTGCCCAACAAAGGGTTCCAATTTTTTTTCCAGCACTTTTCCTTGCTTCCAAACTGAAATCCGAACTCTCCCTAATGGATTCTCTCTTGGATTTCTGCTTTTGTTCTTGTTTTTCTTGGTATATAACCTATACTGCTTAACATACTTAAGTTCCGACACATAGTTGACCTTTTTAGTCAATCTTTGACTTCTCGGGTCAACTTTGACTTTCATGGTCAACTTTGACCTTCATGGTCAACTTTGACTTTTTTGGTCAAACGTTGACTTTCAATAAAATCATAGAATTTTCTATCTTTTGAACACAAAAGATCATGGGCTTGACTAAGCGATCGTATTTGACTCTTACGAAGCCATAAGAACTCATGAAATTTAATAAAAACCCTAAGCCGGGCTTTTTCATAAATACCATTATGGTACAATTTATATTTCTATACGAGAAATCATAACGTTGAAATTTCTAGATCTTACATCATAATCGAGAGCAGCCGCAATGGATAAAAGAATGCGGATTGACTTAAGCATTAGTACAGGTGAGAAGGTTTCTTCATAATCGATTCCTTCTTTCTGCGTATAGCCCTTTGCTACAAGTCTTGCCTTGAAAGTTTCCACTTTCGCATCCACACCTCTTTTCCTCTTGTATACCCACTTACACCCAATCGGTTTTATACCTTGGGGTAAGTCTACAAGTTTCAAGACCCCATTGGAATCCATAGATTCCATCTCGGTGTTCATAGCCTTTTGCCAAAGACTAGAATCAACATCCTTCATAGCTTCTTTGTACGTAGCCGGATCATCAACATGTTCTATTGATTCTGCTTCAAAAACTTCACCATTGAACATGTACCTTTCAGGTTCCCTGATAATCCTCCCACTACGACGAAGCTCCCGTGGTTGTTGATTCTCTAGCGTTTTTTTTCACAGGGTTTTCTGTGACTTTAGGAATTTCCAAATTCGAAGTCATCTCCTCAAGCACTACTTTGCTACGAGGTTTAAAGTCTTCCATATAACTTTCCTCCAGGAATGTTGTATGTGTAGAAACAAAGACTTTATTTTGCTTCGGATTATAGAACAGACCACCTTTTGTCCCTTTTGGATAGCCAACAAACAAGCACACTTCTGATCGTGACTCCAATTTCTTCGCTTCCTTATCCAGGACGTGTGCCGGACAACCCCAAATTCGAATATGATTCAAATTAGGTTTCCTACTCATCCATAACTCGTAAGGAGTTTTAGGAACCGATTTGGAGGGAACGTTATTCAGAAGATAGCATGCAGTTTGTATGGCGTGTCCCCAAAATGACAAAGGTAATATGGAATAACTCATCATAGAGCAGACCATATCCAATAGGGTCCTATTTCTTCTCTCAGCTACACCATTCTGTTGAGGAGTACTAGGTGCAGTTAACTGGGATTGTATCCCATTCTCTATCAAATATCCTAAGAACTCATCTGATAGGTATTCCCCACCTCGATCCGATCGAAGTGTCTTAATGGACTTTCCTAATTGTTTCTCCGCTTCAGCCCGAAATTCTTTGAACTTGTCAAAGGCTTCGCTTTTGCGGGTCATCAAATAGACATATCCATACCTTGAGTAATCATCAATAAAAGTGATATAATACCCATACCCACCACGTGCTTCTATGTTCATGGGACCACAAACATCCGTATGCACAAGTTCTAAAAGTTCCTCGACACGACTATCCTTAGCAGCAAAGTGCCGTTTAGTCATCTTGCCCTCCAAACAGGATTCACATTGTGGCCAAGGTTCAACCTCATATAAGTCAAGGCTTTCCTCCTTTACCATCCTTTGAATTCTGTTAAGGCTTATGTGACCAAGTCGTAAATGCCAAAGATATGATTTGTTAGAGTAGAAGACTTAAGTCTTTTAGAGTTCTTTTCCAATTCTGTATCAAGCAGTGAGTGCATCTTAGGTTTGATAAAATAAAGATTTCCATGCATCCATCCATTACAGATAAGAGAATTGTTTTTCCTAATAACAACTTTATTATTAAAAGAAACTGAATAAGAATCTTTAATCAAACAAGCTACCGAAATTAGGTTCCTCTTAAAACTAGGAACATAAAAACAATGTCTCAAAACAATAAACCTAAATTCATCAAAATAAAGATGCACTTCTCCCACTGCTTCAGCTCGCACCAACGTCCCATCACCAGTTCTTAACGTGAAGTTCTCCTCACACAGACTTCTCGTTACCTTGAACCCCTGCAGAGAAATACAAACATGGTTAGTGGCTCCAGAATCTATAACCCAATTGTCCTTAGATTCTTCCACTAAACAACCTTCAAGATACAGGACATTGAAATTACCTTTCTGCTTTTTCAAAGCCAGGTATTCTCGGTAATCCTTCTTGAAATGTCCTTTCTTCCCACAGTGAAAGCACTTAACCTTTTTGGGATCCACCTTTCGCTTCTTATGTAACGACCCGCCTAGCACAGGCCGTTACCATACATACATACATACATACATGCTTAAATAATGAGCGTAAGCAGCGGAAATATTTTTTTTTTTTTATATACGGTGCGGAATAATTGAAACGCATAAATATGTAAACGCTGTTCGAATACGAAATAATATACATAATAAGAACGAAACGCGTAGCGGTTAATATCCCCACATTTCACAGTCCACCCCACCACGCTCGCCATCTTGTATCATCCGTTGCCAGTAGGTTGCTTACCTACAGCATAGACATAAGACACGTGAGCTTTCGCTCAGCAAGTACAACATATAAATCCGCTACAACTAAACATAAACATAACTTTACATAACGTACATATCATACATACTCATACATCTCATACTAAACCTTATCATAACACACATACTATTGCATAATATATGCATGAACCAGTTATGCTCTTATTATGCCATCTTATTCATTCTTAACTTATCTTACTTATGGGCCCCTTATCTTGAGTGTACGTACCGGGCGCGCAACTATGATTTGGTTGGGACGGCCAGTCCATTTCCAACTCAAACCACAGTCCAACCCGACCTAACGCGGGTCGGTACGACACAGGCAAGCTTGCTTGCCATCATACTTCTTTTTTCATGAACTCATACTTGTTCTTATTAGTGAACATGCTTCGTGATGTCACTATTCATAATTGTGCTTATATCTTAACATCATGTCATAATCTCATGCTCATGAACTTAACATAGTCATATCGTAAACATAACATTATTTCATCGTAAATATCAAACATACTTGGCAAGTATACAACAAAAGCCTATGCTGTAAGCGGAGTTGTACTTACCTTGAATACTATGTCCTGAGACTTGTAGATCCACTTCAGGATGCCTCAGCAGGCTATTCCCTGCTATATCAGAGGACATAGAGTAAGAATTATGTTCTTACAGAATGTTGATAATCAAATTAACATTCATACCTAGTTGTAGTTATATGTTCCCCCTTCTTACACAAGGCCGGATACTTTCTCAGTATCACGGTTAGCCCTAGAGATTAGGGTTCACTACACTTAAGGTGTACTTGATTGGTCACACAGGGTAACCTTGGCTAAACAGCCTTTCTAAGTAGCGTTGGACTACTATTCCTAAATCTTGGGCCTACGCCTTCTAAAATACAACTCAAAGGATTATTTCAGATAATCCGAGTTTTTAGGCCCAAATAGTCATTTTCACTATTATATTAGGTTACGTTGGATAACCCTTGGGCTTAGGGCCCAAACCAATAACGCGGTACCTTTCCCGGTTATGGTTCATTTAACTCGATTTAAGTTCTTTCTTTATTTCGGAAAAACTTAGAGTTTTAAGATCATTTTATTAAAACTCAGAATCTGATGAGTGGGTCTTTGTAAAAATCATTAAAAACATAAACTGCCTTTGGAACAGTTTCTCACTGAGAATTAGTCAGTGGATGTGCAGAAATGTCCTTTTCCTGCACTGTTTTAGACATCCCTGTGCAGGAATTTCTTGTTCACTGCACAGTTTTGAAATCCAATTTTCTATTTAAAAATCAAAGCCGAATTTGAAAAGGTTTTCTTCATGAAAGTTTTAAAGCATTCAAAATCCTAAAACTTTCATTTTGAACTCGAGACCCAAATCGGTCTCTCACCCACTCCTTTAACCTGTTAAACTCACCTGGCCGTGCATAGGATCTGGGCACAGTCAGGCTCGGGTTTTTACAAAAACGAAAGCCTTTGGAGCCTTATTTTTGAAAACTGTTCACGTTGCCCACTAGGAAAAATCCTACTCTACAACTTTCATGTTTTACGTTTTTCCAAAATCAGCCTCTAAGGGCCTCAAATTTCGGTTTCCAGAAAACTGGGCAGATCTAACCCGAATTGGCAGTTTTTGTTCATTTCTTGGTTTCTCGTCCTAATTCGTGCACACTACCTCAACCGAACTCAGCGGGAGCCTAAAATCAACATGCAACGTTTTTCTACCGTCCCAAATTAACTTACATGAAGCTTAAACCCGTCCATGCAAGTCAAACAATAAAATTGCATTTTTAAGGGTTAGGGTTGGCGTGTTTCTAGCACAACCAACCATAGCATACATAAATCAATCTAATACCCTAACATGCCATTCATAATCTGTTGACAGATTTTAAGGGGACATATAACCAACCAATTATTCTAACATTCAATGCCTAAAAATTAACACCACATAAACATATTGAAACTTAGCAATCAAACCATCATTCAAAACAATTCTAAACTAATCAAGCACATACACCCTTAAATCTAGGCTAGGGCTCGGAAATTAAATTGAGCTTATGCTCATTACAAACCAACTTGAAATACACTTAAATCTTCAATTTAAAACTTGAATTGAAAGATTTAAGGTTCAAGAGAATTTTACCTTACTTAATCCAATGGGTAGGCTTGCTTGGCTCCAAAATTTTCTCTTTACTTCCACCTTGGTACAGCCGGCCTTAGCTCCCTTAATGAGCACCAGAAATTTTTTTTCCAGCCACCTAAGGGTTGCTCCACCCAACTCCGGCCACTCTCAACAGTTTCAGCCACTCACCAACAGATTTCCTCCTCACTTTTTCCTCGAACTAGCTGCTGCCTTACAGCCGGCCGCCAATGGCCAATTAGCTTCCAAATTTTTTTTTTCCAACCTTCTAACTTGCTTCCTAATGAAACCCGAACTCTCCTAAGACTATTTCTGTAACGACCCGCCTAGCACAGGTCGTTACCATACATACATATTGTACATACATAACTTACACAGCGGAAATTTTTTTTTTTTTTATACTGTACTTACATAAGAAATATAAATGTATATCGAACATTAATTACGTTGTTTGGGTGTAAATAAAACTTATTTCATAATTACATAATATAACGAAACGCGTAGTGGTTTATTCCCACATTTCACAGTCCGCCAATCCATGCCCTCCATCTTGCATCAAGAATTATTTCCAGGCTGCTTACCTACAGCACAGACGTAAGACAGTGAGCTTTCGCTCAGCAAGTACAACTATTCTATACCGCAATTTACTTTAAATAAAACACATCACACATATCCTAACTAACATACCACACTACTCATAACTTAAGCATAACATAATATAACTTATCTTAACTTATGCATGAGCCATTTATGCTTCATTATGCTTGCTTTATTAATCGTAACTTGCTTTCTTAACTTATCATAACTTATCTTAACTTATCTTGTCTTATCTTGTGGGCCCCATAACGTAAGTGTTCGTACCGGGCGCGCAACTATGAATTGGTTGGGGCGGCCAAACCATTTCCAATTCAATCCATAGTTCAACCCGACCTAACGCGGGTCGGTACGACACAGGCAAATTATTTGCCATCATAACTTTCATTATCTCATACTTAATTGTATTAATTAGTGAGCATACATCGTGATATGTCACACAATTAATTTATAATCTTATCATCATAACCTATTCCATGGCATTCTAAATCATAGCATTTCAATTTTTTATAACACATAACATACCATAGCATATAACATAGCATATCATCATAGCATTTTATAACATATCTTAACACATAATCATAGCATACTACAAAGCATGACATTTTCTATAACATTTCCTATAACTTAAAACTAACTACAACACATAAGAGGTAACATTTACACTACATAGCATTTTCATCATACTTTGGCAAGTATACACAACAAAGCCCATGCTGTAGGCGGAGTTGTACTAACCTCGTTCGTAAAAGCTGTGTCCAGATGTCGAGTTAAATCCCGTTGGGACACTTCGGCGTGTGACGTTATGAGATTAATAAAAGTAAGGGTTAGAACTGTTGGTAATATAACCAACATTCTTATATAACCTTACTTATCTTTACTTGTCCTAATTGGTTACCTAAGTAACCCTAACCGGTTAAATCTTTAACTTAGGTTTTAAAAACAAACTTATTGCCTTAGAAAAGAATTCTTAGGTTTTGGTTTAAAAATCCTTTTGTTCAATCTTTAAAAAAAACTGAAAACCTTAAAAGGAGTCGTATAAAATTATTGACTATTGGAGACTGCCTTTGGAACAGTTTCTCAATGTCAATTTTGCAGTGTAATTACAAAAATATGCATTTTCTGTGTTAACTTTGTAAATCCTGTACAGGATTTCCATAATTCCTGTACAGTTCTCCGAAATTCATTTTCATCTTAAAATCCAGACTGAATCTGTAAAACTTGTCTTCATGAAAGTTGCAAACATTTAAAAACTCTACAACTTCTATGTTTTGGGTAAAACCCAGTTCTGGCGTTTTCGTGGTCAAAACCCCTGAGGAACTTGTCCTGGCCGTGCTCGGGTCCTGGGCACCTTAGGCACGGGTTTTGGTAAAAACCGAGGCCATTGGAACCTCATTTTACAAAACTGTTCATGTTGTACTCTAGGAAAAACTCTACTTAAAAACTTTCATGTTTTGAGTTTCCCCTGATTCGGCCTCTAGAAGCCTCAAAAACTGTTTTTCCCGAAACTGGCCAATTTCTACCCGAGTTGGTAGTTTTCGGTTTAAAATTTCGTTTACGTCCTAAAACGTTCACCCTACCTCAACCGAACTCAGCGGGAGCCTAGAAAGTGGTCATGCAGCGTTTTCTAACGTCCAATATTCAACATGCAAATCAAATTTAGCATCAAACATAATGTACATAAACCCTAACCATTTCACAAACATCTAGCATGCAAAAATCATAACCACCAAACCATAAATCCTAACCATAACAAGCACATAGCCTATAATCTTAATTTAGGGCAGAAAATTAAAGTGAGCTTATGCTCATTACAACACATGCTTAAATACATTTAAATTTCTCCAATTGAAATTTAAATGAAAGCTTAAGAATTTGGAATTTTACCTCACCTTGGATCCGAATTTTTGGATTGGCTCTTGGCTCCCCTTTTTCCCTCTCCAACAGCCGGTCCTTTGGCCAACTTGTGCACCAAATGCTCTAGTGCTCTTAAATGATGTTCTAAGTGGAAACCAACACTCAAAACTCTAAATCCCCCTTTGGATTCAACTTTTCTCTCTTGCTTTCCTCTTGCCCCACACAACCGGCCCTTGGCCTAGATATGGGTTCCAATTTTTTTTCAAACTTCCTTGCTTGCTCTCTAAGGTAAAACCGACTATCCCTAGGCTTAAAACACACTTGGTTTTGCAAAATTTCCTTCCTTTCTCTCTTGTTGAAGTTCGGATTTTGGTGGAGAAAATTTGGCAAAGTTTAGCTAAGTTTTCTAATTTTTTTCAATAGTACTCTCACCTATTTATAGAGGTTGGAATTTCTTGAAATTGCACACTTAGTCCTCAAAAAAATCAGAAATAGGACTTAGGGGGGGGCATGTGGCCGGCCATTGTGGCTAATGCCCAAATACTTTCCAATTTTTTTTAAATCATTAATGATGTCATAATAAAAGGTGAATGAGGTAAGCCTTCTAAGCTTGTTTGGCTCTTTACCTTATTAGCAGTCCATTATTGTTTTAACACAGGTATTTCTAATACTGGATTCACTTATGCACAGTATTAGTTTACCGAACGGTGGTCCAAAATTTATCTGTGTGAAAACAAACTGTATAAAAATTTCCTTATTTCTTAAAACCCTTTTGCCCTTTAATTCTACTTAATGTGCTTGTCTTTCTATGGTGGTTTTAAGTTCTAAACATATCATTTTATCAGTAAAAACGGCCTATACAGTATAATTCTATACTGCGGCGATTTTACTTGTACCGTCTTTTCTTTAACTTTTTGGGGTCAATTTTTGGCTTTCTCGTCCACCATTGACTTTCTTGTCGACAGGTGACTTTCTTGCCGAGATTTGACTCCCGTGGTCAACAGTTGACTTTTTGGTCAACCGTCGACGTTTTTGGTCAAACTTTGACCAACATACATTTTTGGCCATTTTCATTCCTTTTTACCTAAAAGGACATTTTCTTGTCCTAGAAATTATTTTGAGTCTTTTAAAGTCATAAAAACTCACAAAACATTATAAAAACCCTTAACCGGGCTTTTTCATTAATATTCTTAAGGTACAATTTGAATTTTTTGTACAAAGAATCATAATCGTTAAATAACTAGGTATTACATGGAAAACGGAGTATATATTGAGAATACCTTAAATCGTACTCCGATAGGCGTTTTTTGACACGAATTGGATCCGTGGAATTCTATTGAAATGATATTTTAATTATCAAAAATTCTAGAAATTTTGAGACTGACAAATTTTTTGTGGCTAGAGAAGGCTATAGACTAAGGAAAATATAACAAATGTTGAAACGACCAGAACTCGTTATGTAGAAGTCGGTTTTAAACCCGAAATAGACCGTTGGATTACGTTTAACACCATTTTTAAAAATTATCTAAGTTGCATGAAATTTTGATCAAGACCAATTTTTACGCGAAGGAGTGTGCTATAATAGACTTCGAAAAAACGGAAGAAATATTTAGAATACCTTAAATCACCATCCAGAAGGCATTTTTCGACGTGAACTTTACTGTTTAAATGTTACATATAACAATATTTAATGATTTAAAATTCTACAAATTTTGATGCGGGTCAATTGTGGTCGATGGAGAAGTCTATAGCATTTGAAAAACGGAGTAGATTTTGAGAATACCTTAAATCATAATCCGGAGGCGTTTTTCGATACGAATTGGATCAGCAGAATTCTATTGAAATGATGTTTTAATTATCCAAAATTCTTGAAATTTTGAGACTGATAAATTTTACGTGACCAGAGAAGGCTATAGGCTAAGGAAAATATAATAAATGTCGAAACGACCATAACTCATTATGTAGAAGTCGGATTTAGATCCAAAGTAGACCATTGGATTACATTTCACACCATTTTTAAATTATCCAAGTTGTAGGAAATTTTGATCAATACCAATTTTTGATCGACGGTGTAGGCTATATAGACTTCGGAAAAACGGAGGAACTATTTAGATTGCCTTAAATCACCATCCTGAAGGCATTTGTCGATGTAAACTTTACCGTTTGAATGCTATTTAGAGCAAGATTTAATTATTTAAAATTTTATAAATTTTGATCCTCGCCAATTTAGGTCGATGGAGAAGGTTATAGCCTTTGGAAAACGGAGTATATATTGAGAATACCTTAAATCGTACTCCGAGAGGCGTTTTTTGACACGAATTGGATCCGTGGAATTCTATTGAAATGATGTTTTAATTATCAAAAATTCTAGAAATTTTGAGACTGACAAATTTTTTGTGGCTAGAGAAGGCTATAGACTAAGGAAAATATAACAAATGTTGAAACGACCAAACTCGTTATGTAGAAGTCGGTTTTAACCCGAAATAGACCGTTGGATTACGTTTGAACACCATTTTTAAAATTATCTAAGTTGCATGAAATTTTGATCAAGACCAATTTTTACTCGAATGAGTGGCTATAATAGACTTCGAAAAAACGTAAGAAATATTTAGAATACCTTAAATCACCATCCAGAAGGCATTTTTCGACGTGAACTTTACTGTTTAAATGTTACATATAACAATATTTAATGATTTAAAATTCTACAAATTTTGATGCGGGTCAATTGTGGTCGATGGAGAAGGCTATAGCATTTGAAAAATGGAGTAGATATTGAGAATACCTTAAATCATAATCCGGAGGCGTTTTTCGATACGAATTGGATCAGCAGAATTCTATTGAAATGATGTTTTAATTATCCAAAATTCTTGAAATTTTGAGACTGATAAATTTTCTGTGACCAGAGAAGGCTATAGGCTAAGGAAAATATAATAAATGTAGAAACGACCATAACTCATTATGTAGAAGTCGGATTTAGATCCAAAGTAGACCATTGGATTACATTTCACACCATTTTTAAATTATCCAAGTTGTAGGAAATTTTGATCAATACCAATTTTTGATCGACGGTGTAGGCTATATAGACTTCGGAAAAACGGAGGAACTATTTAGATTGCCTTAAATCACCATCCTGAAGGCATTTTTCGATGTAAACTTTACCGTTTGAATGCTATTTAGAGCAAGATTTAATTATTTAAAATTTTATAAATTTTGATCCTCGCCAATTTAGGTCGATGGAGAAGGTTATAGCCTTTGGAAAACGGAGTATATATTGAGAATACCTTAAATCGTACTCCGAGAGGCGTTTTTTGACACGAATTGGATCCGTGGAATTCTATTGAAATGATATTTTAATTATCAAAAATTCTAGAAATTTTGAGACTGACAAATTTTTTGTGGCTAGAGAAGGCTATAGACTAAGGAAAATATAACAAATGTTGAAACGACCAGAACTCGTTATGTAGAAGTCGGTTTTAAACCCGAAATAGACCGTTGGATTACGTTTAACACCATTTTTAAAAATTATCTAAGTTGCATGAAATTTTGATCAAGACCAATTTTTACTCGAAGGAGTGGGCTATAATAGACTTCGAAAAAACGGAAGAAATATTTAGAATACCTTAAATCACCATCCAGAAGGCATTTTTCGACGTGAACTTTACTGTTTAAATGTACATATACAAATTTAATGATTTAAAATTCTACAAATTTTGATGCGGGTCAATTGTGGTCGATGGAGAAGGCTATAGCATTTGAAAAATGGAGTAGATATTGAGAATACCTTAAATCATAATCCGGAGGCGTTTTTCGATACGAATTGGATCAGCAGAATTCTATTGAAATGATGTTTTAATTATCCAAAATTCTTGAAATTTTGAGACTGATAAATTTTCTGTGACCAGAGAAGGCTATAGGCTAAGGAAAATATAATAAATGTCGAAACGACCATAACTCATTATGTAGAAGTCGGATTTAGATCCAAAGTAGACCATTGGATTACATTTCACACCATTTTTAAATTATCCAAGTTGTAGGAAATTTTGATCAATACCAATTTTTGATCGACGGTGTAGGCTATATAGACTTCGGAAAAACGGAGGAACTATTTAGATTGCCTTAAATCACCATCCTGAAGGCATTTTTCGATGTAAACTTTACCGTTTGAATGCTATTTAGAGCAAGATTTAATTATTTAAAATTTTATAAATTTTGATCCTCGCCAATTTAGGTCGATGGAGAAGGTTATAGCCTTTGGAAAACGGAGTATATATTGAGAATACCTTAAATCGTACTCCGAGAGGCGTTTTTTGACACGAATTGGATCCGTGGAATTCTATTGAAATGATGTTTTAATTATCAAAAATTCTAGAAATTTTGAGACTGACAAATTTTTTGTGGCTAGAGAAGGCTATAGACTAAGGAAAATATAACAAATGTTGAAACGACCAGAACTCGTTATGTAGAAGTCGGTTTTAAACCCGAAATAGACCGTTGGATTACGTTTAACACCATTTTTAAATTATCTAAGTTGCATGAAATTTTGATCAAGACCAATTTTTACTCGAAGGAGTGGACTATAATAGACTTCGAAAAAACGGAAGAAATATTTAGAATACCTTAAATCACCATCCAGAAGGCATTTTTCGACGTGAACTTTACTGTTTAAATGCTACATAGAGCAAGATTTAATGATTTAAAATTCTACAAATTTTGATGCGGGTCAATTGTGGTCGATGGAGAAGGCTATAGCATTTGAAAAATGGAGTAGATATTGAGAATACCTTAAATCATAATCCGGAGGCGTTTTTCGATACGAATTGGATCAGCAGAATTCTATTGAAATGATGTTTTAATTATCCAAAATTCTTGAAATTTTGAGACTGATAAATTTTCTGTGACCAGAGAAGGCTATAGGCTAAGGAAAATATAATAAATGTCGAAACGACCATAACTCATTATGTAGAAGTCGGATTTAGATCCAAAGTAGACCATTGGATTACATTTCACACCATTTTTAAATTATCCAAGTTGTAGGAAATTTTGATCAATACCAATTTTTGATCGACGGTGTAGGCTATATAGACTTCGGAAAAACGGAGGAACTATTTAGATTGCCTTAAATCACCATCCTGAAGGCATTTTTCGATGTAAACTTTACCGTTTGAATGCTATTTAGAGCAAGATTTAATTATTTAAAATTTTATAAATTTTGATCCTCGCCAATTTAGGTCGATGGAGAAGGTTATAGCCTTTGGAAAACGGAGTATATATTGAGAATACCTTAAATCGTACTCCGAGAGGCGTTTTTTGACACGAATTGGATCCGTGGATTCTATTGAAATGATGTTTTAATTATCAAAAATTCTAGAAATTTTGAGACTGACAAATTTTTTGTGGCTAGAGAAGGCTATAGACTAAGAAAATATAACAAATGTTGAAACGACCAGAACTCGTTATGTAGAAGTCGGTTTTAAACCCGAAATAGACCGTTGGATTACGTTTAACACCATTTTTAAATTATCTAAGTTGCATGAAATTTTGATCAAGACCAATTTTTACTCGAAGGAGTGGACTATAATAGACTTCGAAAAAACGGAAGAAATATTTAGAATACCTTAAATCACCATCCAGAAGGCATTTTTCGACGTGAACTTTACTGTTTAAATGCTACATAGAGCAAGATTTAATGATTTAAAATTCTACAAATTTTGATGCGGGTCAATTGTGGTCGATGGAGAAGGCTATAGCATTTGAAAAATGGAGTAGATATTGAGAATACCTTAAATCATAATCCGGAGGCGTTTTTCGATACGAATTGGATCAGCAGAATTCTATTGAAATGATGTTTTAATTATCCAAAATTCTTGAAATTTTGAGACTGATAAATTTTCTGTGACCAGAGAAGGCTATAGGCTAAGGAAAATATAATAAATGTCGAAACGACCATAACTCATTATGTAGAAGTCGGATTTAGATCCAAAGTAGACCATTGGATTACATTTCACACCATTTTTAAATTATCCAAGTTGTAGGAAATTTTGATCAATACCAATTTTTGATCGACGGTGTAGGCTATATAGACTTCGGAAAAACGGAGGAACTATTTAGATTGCCTTAAATCACCATCCTGAAGGCATTTTTCGATGTAAACTTTACCGTTTGAATGCTATTTAGAGCAAGATTTAATTATTTAAAATTTTATAAATTTTGATCCTCGCCAATTTAGGTCGATGGAGAAGGTTATAGCCTTTGGAAAACGGAGTATATATTGAGAATACCTTAAATCGTACTCCGAGAGGCGTTTTTTGACACGAATTGGATCCGTGGAGTTCTATTGAAATGATGTTTTAATTATCAAAAATTCTAGAAATTTTGAGACTGACAAATTTTTTGTGGCAGAGAAGGCTATAGACTAAGAAAATATAACAAATGTTGAAACGACCAGAACTCGTTATGTAGAAGTCGGTTTTAGACCCGAAATAGACCGTTGGATTACGTTTAACACCATTTTTAAATTATTAAGTTGCATGAAATTTTGATCAAGACCAATTTTTACTCGAAGGAGTGGACTATAATAGACTTCGAAAAAACGGAAGAAATATTTAGAATACCTTAAATCACCATCCAGAAGGCATTTTTCGACGTGAACTTTACTGTTTAAATGCTACATAGAGCAAGATTTAATGATTTAAAATTCTACAAATTTTGATGCGGGTCAATTGTGGTCGATGGAGAAGGCTATAGCATTTGAAAAATGGAGTAGATATTGAGAATACCTTAAATCATAATCCGGAGGCGTTTTTCGATACGAATTGGATCAGCAGAATTCTATTGAAATGATGTTTTAATTATCCAAAATTCTTGAAATTTTGAGACTGATAAATTTTCTGTGACCAGAGAAGGCTATAGGCTAAGGAAAATATAATAAATGTCGAAACGACCATAACTCATTATGTAGAAGTCGGATTTAGATCCAAAGTAGACCATTGGATTACATTTCACACCATTTTTAAATTATCCAAGTTGTAGGAAATTTTGATCAATACCAATTTTTGATCGACGGTGTAGGCTATATAGACTTCGGAAAAACGGAGGAACTATTTAGATTGCCTTAAATCACCATCCTGAAGGCATTTTTCGATGTAAACTTTACCGTTTGAATGCTATTTAGAGCAAGATTTAATTATTTAAAATTTTATAAATTTTGATCCTCGCCAATTTAGGTCGATGGAGAAGGTTATAGCCTTTGGAAAACGGAGTATATATTGAGAATACCTTAAATCGTACTCCGAGAGGCGTTTTTTGACACGAATTGGATCCGTGGAGTTCTATTGAAATGATGTTTTAATTATCAAAAATTCTAGAAATTTTGAGACTGACAAATTTTTTGTGGCAGAGAAGGCTATAGACTAAGAAAAATATAACAAATGTTGAAACGACCATAACTCGTTATGTAGAAGTCGGTTTTAGACCCGAAATAGACCGTTGGATTACGTTTAACACCATTTTTAAATTATCTAAGTTGCATGAAATTTTGATCAAGACCAATTTTTACTCGAAGGAGTGGACTATAATAGACTTCGAAAAAACGGAAGAAATATTTAGAATACCTTAAATCACCATCCAGAAGGCATTTTTCGACGTGAACTTTACTGTTTAAATGCTACATAGAGCAAGATTTAATGATTTAAAATTCTACAAATTTTGATGCGGGTCAATTGTGGTCGATGGAGAAGGCTATAGCATTTGAAAAATGGAGTAGATATTGAGAATACCTTAAATCATAATCCGGAGGCGTTTTTCGATACGAATTGGATCAGCAGAATTCTATTGAAATGATGTTTTAATTATCCAAAATTCTTGAAATTTTGAGACTGATAAATTTTCTGTGACCAGAGAAGGCTATAGGCTAAGGAAAATATAATAAATGTCGAAACGACCATAACTCATTATGTAGAAGTCGGATTTAGATCCAAAGTAGACCATTGGATTACATTTCACACCATTTTTAAATTATCCAAGTTGTAGGAAATTTTGATCAATACCAATTTTTGATCGACGGTGTAGGCTATATAGACTTCGGAAAAACGGAGGAACTATTTAGATTGCCTTAAATCACCATCCTGAAGGCATTTTTCGATGTAAACTTTACCGTTTGAATGCTATTTAGAGCAAGATTTAATTATTTAAAATTTTATAAATTTTGATCCTCGCCAATTTAGGTCGATGGAGAAGGTTATAGCCTTTGGAAAACGGAGTATATATTGAGAATACCTTAAATCGTACTCCGAGAGGCGTTTTTTGACACGAATTGGATCCGTGGAGTTCTATTGAAATGATGTTTTAATTATCAAAAATTCTAGAAATTTTGAGACTGACAAATTTTTTGTGGCAGAGAAGGCTATAGACTAAGAAAATATAACAAATGTTGAAACGACCATAACTCGTTATGTAGAAGTCGGTTTTAGACCCGAAATAGACCGTTGGATTACGTTTAACACCATTTTTAAATTATCTAAGTTGCATGAAATTTTGATCAAGACCAATTTTTACTCGAAGGAGTGGACTATAATAGACTTCGAAAAAACGGAAGAAATATTTAGAATACCTTAAATCACCATCCAGAAGGCATTTTTCGACGTGAACTTTACTGTTTAAATGCTACATAGAGCAAGATTTAATGATTTAAAATTCTACAAATTTTGATGCGGGTCAATTGTGGTCGATGGAGAAGGCTATAGCATTTGAAAAATGGAGTAGATATTGAGAATACCTTAAATCATAATCCGGAGGCGTTTTTCGATACGAATTGGATCAGCAGAATTCTATTGAAATGATGTTTTAATTATCCAAAATTCTTGAAATTTTGAGACTGATAAATTTTCTGTGACCAGAGAAGGCTATAGGCTAAGGAAAATATAATAAATGTCGAAACGACCATAACTCATTATGTAGAAGTCGGATTTAGATCCAAAGTAGACCATTGGATTACATTTCACACCATTTTTAAATTATCCAAGTTGTAGGAAATTTTGATCAATACCAATTTTTGATCGACGGTGTAGGCTATATAGACTTCGGAAAAACGGAGGAACTATTTAGATTGCCTTAAATCACCATCCTGAAGGCATTTTTCGATGTAAACTTTACCGTTTGAATGCTATTTAGAGCAAGATTTAATTATTTAAAATTTTATAAATTTTGATCCTCGCCAATTTAGGTCGATGGAGAAGGTTATAGCCTTTGGAAAACGGAGTATATATTGAGAATACCTTAAATCGTACTCCGAGAGGCGTTTTTTGACACGAATTGGATCCGTGGAGTTCTATTGAAATGATGTTTTAATTATCAAAAATTCTAGAAATTTTGAGACTGACAAATTTTTTGTGGCCAGAGAAGGCTATAGACTAAGAAAAATATAACAAATGTTGAAACGACCATAACTCGTTATGTAGAAGTCGGTTTTAGACCCGAAATAGACCGTTGGATTACGTTTAACACCATTTTTAAATTATTAAGTTGCATGAATTTTGATCAAGACCAATTTTTACTCGAAGGAGTGGACTATAATAGACTTCGAAAAAACGGAAGAAATATTTAGAATACCTTAAATCACCATCCAGAAGGCATTTTTCGACGTGAACTTTACTGTTTAAATGCTACATAGAGCAAGATTTAATGATTTAAAATTCTACAAATTTTGATGCGGGTCAATTGTGGTCGATGGAGAAGGCTATAGCATTTGAAAAATGGAGTAGATATTGAGAATACCTTAAATCATAATCCGGAGGCGTTTTTCGATACGAATTGGATCAGCAGAATTCTATTGAAATGATGTTTTAATTATCCAAAATTCTTGAAATTTTGAGACTGATAAATTTTCTGTGACCAGAGAAGGCTATAGGCTAAGGAAAATATAATAAATGTCGAAACGACCATAACTCATTATGTAGAAGTCGGATTTAGATCCAAAGTAGACCATTGGATTACATTTCACACCATTTTTAAATTATCCAAGTTGTAGGAAATTTTGATCAATACCAATTTTTGATCGACGGTGTAGGCTATATAGACTTCGGAAAAACGGAGGAACTATTTAGATTGCCTTAAATCACCATCCTGAAGGCATTTTTCGATGTAAACTTTACCGTTTGAATGCTATTTAGAGCAAGATTTAATTATTTAAAATTTTATAAATTTTGATCCTCGCCAATTTAGGTCGATGGAGAAGGTTATAGCCTTTGGAAAACGGAGTATATATTGAGAATACCTTAAATCGTACTCCGAGAGGCGTTTTTTGACACGAATTGGATCCGTGGAGTTCTATTGAAATGATGTTTTAATTATCAAAAATTCTAGAAATTTTGAGACTGACAAATTTTTTGTGGCAGAGAAGGCTATAGACTAAGAAAAATATAACAAATGTTGAAACGACCATAACTCGTTATGTAGAAGTCGGTTTTAGACCCGAAATAGACCGTTGGATTACGTTTAACACCATTTTTAAATTATCTAAGTTGCATGAAATTTTGATCAAGACCAATTTTTACTCGAAGGAGTGGACTATAATAGACTTCGAAAAAACGGAAGAAATATTTAGAATACCTTAAATCACCATCCAGAAGGCATTTTTCGACGTGAACTTTACTGTTTAAATGCTACATAGAGCAAGATTTAATGATTTAAAATTCTACAAATTTTGATGCGGGTCAATTGTGGTCGATGGAGAAGGCTATAGCATTTGAAAAATGGAGTAGATATTGAGAATACCTTAAATCATAATCCGGAGGCGTTTTTCGATACGAATTGGATCAGCAGAATTCTATTGAAATGATGTTTTAATTATCCAAAATTCTTGAAATTTTGAGACTGATAAATTTTCTGTGACCAGAGAAGGCTATAGGCTAAGGAAAATATAATAAATGTCGAAACGACCATAACTCATTATGTAGAAGTCGGATTTAGATCCAAAGTAGACCATTGGATTACATTTCACACCATTTTTAAATTATCCAAGTTGTAGGAAATTTTGATCAATACCAATTTTTGATCGACGGTGTAGGCTATATAGACTTCGGAAAAACGGAGGAACTATTTAGATTGCCTTAAATCACCATCCTGAAGGCATTTTTCGATGTAAACTTTACCGTTTGAATGCTATTTAGAGCAAGATTTAATTATTTAAAATTTTATAAATTTTGATCCTCGCCAATTTAGGTCGATGGAGAAGGTTATAGCCTTTGGAAAACGGAGTATATATTGAGAATACCTTAAATCGTACTCCGAGAGGCGTTTTTTGACACGAATTGGATCCGTGGAGTTCTATTGAAATGATGTTTTAATTATCAAAAATTCTAGAAATTTTGAGACTGACAAATTTTTTGTGGCTAGAGAAGGCTATAGACTAAGAAAATATAACAAATGTTGAAACGACCATAACTCGTTATGTAGAAGTCGGTTTTAGACCCGAAATAGACCGTTGGATTACGTTTAACACCATTTTTAAATTATTAAGTTGCATGAAATTTTGATCAAGACCAATTTTTACTCGAAGGAGTGGACTATAATAGACTTCGAAAAAACGGAAGAAATATTTAGAATACCTTAAATCACCATCCAGAAGGCATTTTTCGACGTGAACTTTACTGTTTAAATGCTACATAGAGCAAGATTTAATGATTTAAAATTCTACAAATTTTGATGCGGGTCAATTGTGGTCGATGGAGAAGGCTATAGCATTTGAAAAATGGAGTAGATATTGAGAATACCTTAAATCATAATCCGGAGGCGTTTTTCGATACGAATTGGATCAGCAGAATTCTATTGAAATGATGTTTTAATTATCCAAAATTCTTGAAATTTTGAGACTGATAAATTTTCTGTGACCAGAGAAGGCTATAGGCTAAGGAAAATATAATAAATGTCGAAACGACCATAACTCATTATGTAGAAGTCGGATTTAGATCCAAAGTAGACCATTGGATTACATTTCACACCATTTTTAAATTATCCAAGTTGTAGGAAATTTTGATCAATACCAATTTTTGATCGACGGTGTAGGCTATATAGACTTCGGAAAAACGGAGGAACTATTTAGATTGCCTTAAATCACCATCCTGAAGGCATTTTTCGATGTAAACTTTACCGTTTGAATGCTATTTAGAGCAAGATTTAATTATTTAAAATTTTATAAATTTTGATCCTCGCCAATTTAGGTCGATGGAGAAGGTTATAGCCTTTGGAAAACGGAGTATATATTGAGAATACCTTAAATCGTACTCCGAGAGGCGTTTTTTGACACGAATTGGATCCGTGGAGTTCTATTGAAATGATGTTTTAATTATCAAAAATTCTAGAAATTTTGAGACTGACAAATTTTTTGTGGCCAGAGAAGGCTATAGACTAAGAAAAATATAACAAATGTTGAAACGACCATAACTCGTTATGTAGAAGTCGGTTTTAGACCCGAAATAGACCGTTGGATTACGTTTAACACCATTTTTAAATTATCTAAGTTGCATGAAATTTTGATCAAGACCAATTTTTACTCGAAGGAGTGGACTATAATAGACTTCGAAAAAACGGAAGAAATATTTAGAATACCTTAAATCACCATCCAGAAGGCATTTTTCGACGTGAACTTTACTGTTTAAATGCTACATAGAGCAAGATTTAATGATTTAAAATTCTACAAATTTTGATGCGGGTCAATTGTGGTCGATGGAGAAGGCTATAGCATTTGAAAAATGGAGTAGATATTGAGAATACCTTAAATCATAATCCGGAGGCGTTTTTCGATACGAATTGGATCAGCAGAATTCTATTGAAATGATGTTTTAATTATCCAAAATTCTTGAAATTTTGAGACTGATAAATTTTCTGTGACCAGAGAAGGCTATAGGCTAAGGAAAATATAATAAATGTCGAAACGACCATAACTCATTATGTAGAAGTCGGATTTAGATCCAAAGTAGACCATTGGATTACATTTCACACCATTTTTAAATTATCCAAGTTGTAGGAAATTTTGATCAATACCAATTTTTGATCGACGGTGTAGGCTATATAGACTTCGGAAAAACGGAGGAACTATTTAGATTGCCTTAAATCACCATCCTGAAGGCATTTTTCGATGTAAACTTTACCGTTTGAATGCTATTTAGAGCAAGATTTAATTATTTAAAATTTTATAAATTTTGATCCTCGCCAATTTAGGTCGATGGAGAAGGTTATAGCCTTTGGAAAACGGAGTATATATTGAGAATACCTTAAATCGTACTCCGAGAGGCGTTTTTTGACACGAATTGGATCCGTGGAGTTCTATTGAAATGATGTTTTAATTATCAAAAATTCTAGAAATTTTGAGACTGACAAATTTTTTGTGGCAGAGAAGGCTATAGACTAAGAAAATATAACAAATGTTGAAACGACCATAACTCGTTATGTAGAAGTCGGTTTTAGACCCGAAATAGACCGTTGGATTACGTTTAACACCATTTTTAAATTATTAAGTTGCATGAAATTTTGATCAAGACCAATTTTTACTCGAAGGAGTGGACTATAATAGACTTCGAAAAAACGGAAGAAATATTTAGAATACCTTAAATCACCATCCAGAAGGCATTTTTCGACGTGAACTTTACTGTTTAAATGCTACATAGAGCAAGATTTAATGATTTAAAATTCTACAAATTTTGATGCGGTCAATTGTGGTCGATGGAGAAGGCTATAGCATTTGAAAAGGAGTAATTTAGAATACCTTAAATAATCGAGGCTTTTCGATACGAATTGGATCAGAATTTATTGAAATGATGTTTTAATATCAAAATTCTGAAATTTGAGACTGAAAATTTTTTACAGAGAAGCTAATAAAAAATATAAAAATTGAAAGACAAATATTATAGAAGTTTAGAAAATAATGATTAAAAAAAAAAAAAAATAAAAATTTATGAAGATATAACTTAAAAAAAAATACCTAATCCATGAAGGCATTTTTCGACGTGAACTTTACTGTTTAAATGCTATAAGCAAGATTTAATGATTTAAAATTCTACAAATTTTGATGCGGGTCAATTGTGGTCGATGGAGAAGGCTATAGCATTTGAAAAATGGAGTAGATATTGAGAATACCTTAAATCATAATCCGGAGGCGTTTTTCGATACGAATTGGATCAGCAGAATTCTATTGAAATGATGTTTTAATTATCCAAAATTCTTGAAATTTTGAGACTGATAAATTTTCTGTGACCAGAGAAGGCTATAGGCTAAGGAAAATATAATAAATGTCGAAACGACCATAACTCATTATGTAGAAGTCGGATTTAGATCCAAAGTAGACCATTGGATTACATTTCACACCATTTTTAAATTATCCAAGTTGTAGGAAATTTTGATCAATACCAATTTTTGATCGACGGTGTAGGCTATATAGACTTCGGAAAAACGGAGGAACTATTTAGATTGCCTTAAATCACCATCCTGAAGGCATTTTTCGATGTAAACTTTACCGTTTGAATGCTATTTAGAGCAAGATTTAATTATTTAAAATTTTATAAATTTTGATCCTCGCCAATTTAGGTCGATGGAGAAGGTTATAGCCTTTGGAAAACGGAGTATATATTGAGAATACCTTAAATCGTACTCCGAGAGGCGTTTTTTGACACGAATTGGATCCGTGGAGTTCTATTGAAATGATGTTTTAATTATCAAAAATTCTAGAAATTTTGAGACTGACAAATTTTTTGTGGCTAGAGAAGGCTATAGACTAAGGAAAATATAACAAATGTTGAAACGACCAGAACTCGTTATGTAGAAGTCGGTTTTAGACCCGAAATAGACCGTTGGATTACGTTTAACACCATTTTTAAATTATCTAAGTTGCATGAAATTTTGATCAAGACCAATTTTTACTCGAAGGAGTGGACTATAATAGACTTCGAAAAAACGGAAGAAATATTTAGAATACCTTAAATCACCATCCAGAAGGCATTTTTCGACGTGAACTTTACTGTTTAAATGCTACATAGAGCAAGATTTAATGATTTAAAATTCTACAAATTTTGATGCGGGTCAATTGTGGTCGATGGAGAAGGCTATAGCATTTGAAAAATGGAGTAGATATTGAGAATACCTTAAATCATAATCCGGAGGCGTTTTTCGATACGAATTGGATCAGCAGAATTCTATTGAAATGATGTTTTAATTATCCAAAATTCTTGAAATTTTGAGACTGATAAATTTTCTGTGACCAGAGAAGGCTATAGGCTAAGGAAAATATAATAAATGTCGAAACGACCATAACTCATTATGTAGAAGTCGGATTTAGATCCAAAGTAGACCATTGGATTACATTTCACACCATTTTTAAATTATCCAAGTTGTAGGAAATTTTGATCAATACCAATTTTTGATCGACGGTGTAGGCTATATAGACTTCGGAAAAACGGAGGAACTATTTAGATTGCCTTAAATCACCATCCTGAAGGCATTTTTCGATGTAAACTTTACCGTTTGAATGCTATTTAGAGCAAGATTTAATTATTTAAAATTTTATAAATTTTGATCCTCGCCAATTTAGGTCGATGGAGAAGGTTATAGCCTTTGGAAAACGGAGTATATATTGAGAATACCTTAAATCGTACTCCGAGAGGCGTTTTTTGACACGAATTGGATCCGTGGAGTTCTATTGAAATGATGTTTTAATTATCAAAAATTCTAGAAATTTTGAGACTGACAAATTTTTTGTGGCAGAGAAGGCTATAGACTAAGGAAAATATAACAAATGTTGAAACGACCATAACTCGTTATGTAGAAGTCGGTTTTAGACCCGAAATAGACCGTTGGATTACGTTTAACACCATTTTTAAATTATTAAGTTGCATGAAATTTTGATCAAGACCAATTTTTACTCGAAGGAGTGGACTATAATAGACTTCGAAAAAACGGAAGAAATATTTAGAATACCTTAAATCACCATCCAGAAGGCATTTTTCGACGTGAACTTTACTGTTTAAATGCTACATAGAGCAAGATTTAATGATTTAAAATTCTACAAATTTTGATGCGGGTCAATTGTGGTCGATGGAGAAGGCTATAGCATTTGAAAAATGGAGTAGATATTGAGAATACCTTAAATCATAATCCGGAGGCGTTTTTCGATACGAATTGGATCAGCAGAATTCTATTGAAATGATGTTTTAATTATCCAAAATTCTTGAAATTTTGAGACTGATAAATTTTCTGTGACCAGAGAAGGCTATAGGCTAAGGAAAATATAATAAATGTCGAAACGACCATAACTCATTATGTAGAAGTCGGATTTAGATCCAAAGTAGACCATTGGATTACATTTCACACCATTTTTAAATTATCCAAGTTGTAGGAAATTTTGATCAATACCAATTTTTGATCGACGGTGTAGGCTATATAGACTTCGGAAAAACGGAGGAACTATTTAGATTGCCTTAAATCACCATCCTGAAGGCATTTTTCGATGTAAACTTTACCGTTTGAATGCTATTTAGAGCAAGATTTAATTATTTAAAATTTTATAAATTTTGATCCTCGCCAATTTAGGTCGATGGAGAAGGTTATAGCCTTTGGAAAACGGAGTATATATTGAGAATACCTTAAATCGTACTCCGAGAGGCGTTTTTTGACACGAATTGGATCCGTGGAGTTCTATTGAAATGATGTTTTAATTATCAAAAATTCTAGAAATTTTGAGACTGACAAATTTTTTGTGGCTAGAGAAGGCTATAGACTAAGGAAAATATAACAAATGTTGAAACGACCAGAACTCGTTATGTAGAAGTCGGTTTTAACCCGAAATAGACCGTTGGATTACGTTTAACACCATTTTTAAATTATTAAGTTGCATGAAATTTTGATCAAGACCAATTTTTACTCGAAGGAGTGGACTATAATAGACTTCGAAAAAACGGAAGAAATATTTAGAATACCTTAAATCACCATCCAGAAGGCATTTTTCGACGTGAACTTTACTGTTTAAATGCTACATAGAGCAAGATTTAATGATTTAAAATTCTACAAATTTTGATGCGGGTCAATTGTGGTCGATGGAGAAGGCTATAGCATTTGAAAAATGGAGTAGATATTGAGAATACCTTAAATCATAATCCGGAGGCGTTTTTCGATACGAATTGGATCAGCAGAATTCTATTGAAATGATGTTTTAATTATCCAAAATTCTTGAAATTTTGAGACTGATAAATTTTCTGTGACCAGAGAAGGCTATAGGCTAAGGAAAATATAATAAATGTCGAAACGACCATAACTCATTATGTAGAAGTCGGATTTAGATCCAAAGTAGACCATTGGATTACATTTCACACCATTTTTAAATTATCCAAGTTGTAGGAAATTTTGATCAATACCAATTTTTGATCGACGGTGTAGGCTATATAGACTTCGGAAAAACGGAGGAACTATTTAGATTGCCTTAAATCACCATCCTGAAGGCATTTTTCGATGTAAACTTTACCGTTTGAATGCTATTTAGAGCAAGATTTAATTATTTAAAATTTTATAAATTTTGATCCTCGCCAATTTAGGTCGATGGAGAAGGTTATAGCCTTTGGAAAACGGAGTATATATTGAGAATACCTTAAATCGTACTCCGAGAGGCGTTTTTTGACACGAATTGGATCCGTGGAGTTCTATTGAAATGATGTTTTAATTATCAAAAATTCTAGAAATTTTGAGACTGACAAATTTTTTGTGGCAGAGAAGGCTATAGACTAAGAAAATATAACAAATGTTGAAACGACCATAACTCGTTATGTAGAAGTCGGTTTTAGACCCGAAATAGACCGTTGGATTACGTTTAACACCATTTTTAAATTATTAAGTTGCATGAATTTTGATCAAGACCAATTTTTACTCGAAGGAGTGGACTATAATAGACTTCGAAAAAACGGAAGAAATATTTAGAATACCTTAAATCACCATCCAGAAGGCATTTTTCGACGTGAACTTTACTGTTTAAATGCTACATAGAGCAAGATTTAATGATTTAAAATTCTACAAATTTTGATGCGGGTCAATTGTGGTCGATGGAGAAGGCTATAGCATTTGAAAAATGGAGTAGATATTGAGAATACCTTAAATCATAATCCGGAGGCGTTTTTCGATACGAATTGGATCAGCAGAATTCTATTGAAATGATGTTTTAATTATCCAAAATTCTTGAAATTTTGAGACTGATAAATTTTCTGTGACCAGAGAAGGCTATAGGCTAAGGAAAATATAATAAATGTCGAAACGACCATAACTCATTATGTAGAAGTCGGATTTAGATCCAAAGTAGACCATTGGATTACATTTCACACCATTTTTAAATTATCCAAGTTGTAGGAAATTTTGATCAATACCAATTTTTGATCGACGGTGTAGGCTATATAGACTTCGGAAAAACGGAGGAACTATTTAGATTGCCTTAAATCACCATCCTGAAGGCATTTTTCGATGTAAACTTTACCGTTTGAATGCTATTTAGAGCAAGATTTAATTATTTAAAATTTTATAAATTTTGATCCTCGCCAATTTAGGTCGATGGAGAAGGTTATAGCCTTTGGAAAACGGAGTATATATTGAGAATACCTTAAATCGTACTCCGAGAGGCGTTTTTTGACACGAATTGGATCCGTGGAGTTCTATTGAAATGATGTTTTAATTATCAAAAATTCTAGAAATTTTGAGACTGACAAATTTTTTGTGGCTAGAGAAGGCTATAGACTAAGGAAAATATAACAAATGTTGAAACGACCATAACTCGTTATGTAGAAGTCGGTTTTAGACCCGAAATAGACCGTTGGATTACGTTTAACACCATTTTTAAATTATATAAGTTGCATGAAATTTTGATCAAGACCAATTTTTACTCGAAGGAGTGGACTATAATAGACTTCGAAAAAACGGAAGAAATATTTAGAATACCTTAAATCACCATCCAGAAGGCATTTTTCGACGTGAACTTTACTGTTTAAATGCTACATAGAGCAAGATTTAATGATTTAAAATTCTACAAATTTTGATGCGGGTCAATTGTGGTCGATGGAGAAGGCTATAGCATTTGAAAAATGGAGTAGATATTGAGAATACCTTAAATCATAATCCGGAGGCGTTTTTCGATACGAATTGGATCAGCAGAATTCTATTGAAATGATGTTTTAATTATCCAAAATTCTTGAAATTTTGAGACTGATAAATTTTCTGTGA
>JAINRH010000154.1:0-16362 GCA_025413025.1 Ficus hispida
TTGCAAATCTCCACCAGGATGTCGATGTTCAGCCTTAACTTTCTGACAAGTTAGGTATTTTGACACGAATTCTGTGATTTTATTTTTCATATTTGGCCACCAATAATTTTCTCGAAGATCTTGTACATCTTGGAAGCTCCGGGATGTACCGAATATGGTGTCTTATGCGCTTCAAACATAATTTGGTTCTTAAGAAATTCAAAGTTAGGAACACAAATTCTTTCCTTGAAATAAATGACACCATATGCAGAGGTCTTAAATTCCTTGTTCTTTCCACCAAAAAGTTGCACTTTTAGCAAAAAGGAATCATTCCCTTGATACAACCTAATGGTCTCTAGAAGATTGGACTGAAGAGTCAGAACAGATAATTTCCCGTTTTCATTTCTAAGTTGAACTCGGAAATTTCTCTCTTTGTAGTGGCTTAGGCAACGCTCCAATAGACATCAGCATGACCACTAATTTCCTACTTAAAGCATCTCCTACCATGTTTGTGTAAGATCTAGAATTTTCATCGCTAAGATTTCTTGTATAGAAATTTAAATTGTACCGTAATGGTATCTATGAAAAATCCCGGCTCAGGGTTTTTTATTTATTTTTATGAGTTCTTATGGCTCTATAAGACTCAAATATGATTGCTTAGCTAAGCATATGTTCTTTTGGGTTCAAAAGATAGAAAATCCGATGATTTTATAAAAGTCAACGTTGACCGAAAAAGTCAAAGTTGACCATGAAAATCAAAGTTGACCCGATAAGTCAAAGATTGACTGGAAAGATCAACTATATGACGGAATTTAAGTATGTTGAGCAGTATAGGTTTTGTACTGCGAAAATCATTTTTCTACAGATAAAATAGTTAGAATTAAACCTAAAACCGCCATAGAAAAATCAAGCACATTAAATAGATTATTAAGGGCCAAAGGACTTGAAGCGGAAAGAAAAGTTTTTCGTACCGTCCATTTTATGACAGATAAATTTTGGAATAAAATTTAATTATGATACTGTGTATTAAGTAACACAGTATTAGCAATGACTGTTTGGCTAAAAATGGATTTCTTATCAAGGTTTTAAGCCAAACAAGCCTAAGGTGGATGACATCACCTTATCCATTAATTATGACATCATTTGGATTTAAGCTAAAATTGGAAAGTATTTGGTTGGTTCTAGACCACATGATGGCCGGCCACCTCACCCCCATTAGTGTAAAATGTTAGTTTTTGAGGGACTAAAATTGCAATTAAACAAAGCTCCAAAACCTCTATAAATAGGTGGCCATTCTATTCAAAAAAAAATTAGAAAATTCAGCCATACTCTGCCCATTTTTCTCTGCCCAAAACCGAACTCTAGCAGCCAAGAAAAACAAGAACAAAAGCAGAAATCCAAGAGTGAATTCCTTAGGGTGAGTTCGGATTTCATCAAGAAAACAAGGAAAAGTGTTGGAAAATTTTGGGGTCCCATCTTGGCACTTTGGCCGGCTGTTAGTGAGCTGGAAAAGGAAGAGAAAAGCTGAAGGAGTGGCCGGATTTAGTGACTGGAATTGGTGAGGAGCAGCAGCCAAGGGACAGAAAAGTTTTCGGGTGAGCTAGGGAGGAGGCCGGTTGTGACTAGGAGCCAAGGGGGAAGAAACTTTGGACCAAACCCTAACCAACTTTAGGGTTCATTAAGGTAAAATCTCCCAGCTTTCAGCTTTCAATTTGGGTTCAATTGGAAAGTTTAAATTGTATTTCAAGTTGTTGGTTGTATGAGCTTAAGCTCAAATTTTATTTTCAGCACTAGTTAGGTTATGTGCTTGATTTAATTTTAGGGTGGTTTGGTTTAATTAGTATGCTATGCTTTTAAATGCTTGCTTGTTTGTATGCTAGTTGAATGGTTAAGTTATATGCCCCTAATAAGTTAAGTTATGGAGTTAGAATGCATGATTAGGTAATTGGCAGATTTGGTGTATGTTAGTTAGCTGGATTTTTTTCAGCAACCTTAATTTTTGGGATAAGATAATGGTTTGCTTGGCTGAGTTTTTAATTTGTGTTTGAAGAGAATTTGACGTTAGAAAGGCGCTGTATGTTTGATTTAGGCTCCCGCTGGTTCGGTTGAGGTAGTGTGCACGTTTTTAGGGCGGATAACGAATGAAAACACAAAAACTGCCATTCGGGTGTTAGTGCCCTGTTTTCTGGAAAGTAAATTTTGAGGCCCTTAGAGGCCGATTTTCGAAAAACGTAAACATGAAAGTTGTTCAGAACAGTTTTTCCTATAAGACATCGTGGACAGTTTTTAAAATAAGGCTCCAACGGCCTTCGTTTTCATGGAAATCCGAGCCTGACCGTGCCAGTTTCTATGCACGGCCAGGTGAAATTAAAAAGGGAAAACGAGTGGGTTTGAGTCCGAACTGGGTTTTGTATAAAACAGTGAAGTTTTAGGATTTTCCAGATCTAAACTTCTATGAAGGAAAGTTTTTCAGATTCGATCTATATTTCTAAATAAAAATATATTTCAAAAACTGTGCAGTGATCGGGAGGTTCCTGCTCAAGGTATTTAAAGACAGTGTTGGAATTGGCATTCCTGCACGTACATTAGCAAGTTTTCAAAAGAAACTGCTTCCAAAGGCAGTTTTGACTTAGATGATTTTTATAAAGAACCCACTCATAAGGATTTTAAAGAAACCTTAAATTTTCAAAAGCGGTTTTAAACTAAGTTCGGTGAGCAATAACGGAAAAGAACCGAGTTATTGGTTTGGGCCCGAAGCCCAAGGGTTATCCAACGTAACCCAATAATAACTAAGATTAAGGAATAGGGCCCTTATCTCGAGGGTTACCTACAGGGTTATTATAGTAACCGTTCCAAATGTTTACGAATTGTTATATGGGGGCATATAACGCAGAATAAATGAATGTTGGTTGGATAACCAAAGATTAAAAAGTAGGATTTTCAGAAATCCTTACGCTATGTCCTTGTAATAACAGGTGATAATCTGTTATTGCGACCTGTTCAGGAGCGGCATAGCATCAGACTTAGAGTTCGAGGTAAGTACAACTCCGCCTACAGCATAGGCTTTAGTTGAATACTTGCCTAAGTATGAATGATGAATGCTATAGTATGTGTTATGATATGATTTATATAGATTATGCTTACGAAATGTTATGTGAATATTTTATGATTTGATTATGCTATGATTATGTTTATGAATATGAGACTTCACGAAGCATGTTCACAAATTCTAAACAAGAATAATTAAGAAATTATGAAAGACAAGTATGAAGGCAAGCAAGTTGCCTGTGTCGTACTGACCCGCTCGCAGGTCGGGTTGGACTATGGATTGAGTTGGAAATGGACTGGCCGCCCAACCACTCCATAGTTGCGCGCCGGTACGTACACTTATGGGGCCATAAGCATGATAAACATGATAAGCAAGATAAGCATGTTTAGTACGATAAGTATGATACGCTATGAAATACCAAGCAAGCATAATCAACATAATTGCTCATGCATGATTAGAGTAGAATGTGTTATGTTGGATTTGAGTTACGTTTTGTATTATTAATTGTTGCGGATAATTATGGTCTACTTGCTGAGCGAAAGCTCACGTCTTACGTCTATGCTGTAGGTAAGTAACCTGTCAGCAACTTTTGATACAAGATGGCGAGCGGGGCGGGGTGAACTGTGGAAGTGAGTGGGATATTCTGCCGGCTACGCATTTTTTGTCTCTTATGTACATTATATATTATCCAGTGTTCGATTATGTTTTTTGTTTTTGATTATCGTTCTAGCCATCTACACTGCCTCATGTTGAGCTCCTTCTGAGTAAAAATATACTTGAGACTTTGATGGTCGCTATAGATTTCGCATCTATTCCCATACAAATAGTGTCTCTAAATTTTGAGTGCGAAAACTACCGCCGCGAGCTCTAAATCATGCGTGGGATAGTTCTTTTCGTGAACCTTCAGTTGTTGCGAAGCGTAGGCGACTACTTTTCCTTTATGCATCACTGTAAATCATGAAATTTCCTGCTTCAACGTCAGGAATTATTAATACCGGGGCACTAGTAAGCTCCCTCTTGAGTTCTTGAAAGTTCTCTTCACACTTCTGGGTCCACTCAAAGTTCTTCCCTTTTCGAGTAAGGGCTGTTAGTGATGCAGTAATCTTGGAAAATCCTTCGATGAAACATCATAGTATCCGGCTAACATTTTTGGGTACCGGCCATGTACTGACCGCCTCCACCTTTGCAGGATCAACGGAAATTCCTTCCTTTAAAACTACATGCTTTTTGTTTTTGTAACGGACCGCTAGCACAGGCCGTTACCATACATACATACATACGTACTTTTTTAATAGGCGTAACGACGCCTAAGCAGGCCGTTACCATACATACATACATCATACTTATTTTTGGCGTAAGCAGCGGAATTTTTTTTTTTTTTTTTACAGTGCGGATACTTGCAAAATATACGATGTTTGCATACAACATAATTTACATAATAAGATCAAAACGCGAAGCGGTTAAAATCCCCACATTTCACAGCTGCCTGCCCCGCTCGCCACCTTGCACCATCAGTTGCTGGTAGGTTGCTTACCTACAGCATAGACGTAAGTCACGTGAGCTTTCGCTCAGCAAGTACAACATATATATCCGCAACAATTAAACATAACCATCATACATAACTTCATACATAATATCATCTTTCATACATAACATCTTGAACTTATCATAACATACATATCATGTTATAACATCGCATAATATATGCATGAACCAATTATGCTCTTATTATGCCATCGTATTCATTCTTAACTTATCTTACTTATGGGCCCCTTATCATGAGTGTACGTACCGGGCGCGCTCTATGGACTTACTCTTGCCATAGCTCAACCCGACCTGACGCGGGTCGGTACGACACAGGCAAGCTTGCTTGCCATCATACTTACTTTACATGAACTCATAATTATTCTTATTAGTGAACATGCTTCATGATGTCACTATACATAAATCATGCTTTAATTTCATAATCATGAACTGAACATACTTATCATAAACATAACATCATATCATAAAACTATTCATACTTGGGTAAGTATCAACAAGAGCCTATGCTGTAGGCGGAGTTGTACTTACCTTGAGTGCTATGTCCCGAGACTTGTTGATCCACTGCAGGATACCTCAGCAGGCTATTTCCTGCTATATCAGAGGACATAGAGTAAGAATTTAGTTCTTACAGAATGTTGGTAATCAAACCAACATTCATACCTAGTCATAGTTATATGTTTCCCCCTTTTCTTAAACAAACCCGGATACTTCCTCTGTATCGCGGATACCCCTAAGGTTTAGGGTTTACTACACTTAACGTGTACTTGATTGGTTACATAAGTAACCTTGGCTAAACAGCCTTCTAAGTAGCGTTGGACTACTATTCTTAAATCTTGGGCCTACGCTTCTAAAATACAACTCAAGGATTATTTCAGATAATCCGAGTTTTTAGGCCCGACTAATCATTTTCACTATTTTATTGGGTTACGTTGGATAACCCTTGGGCTTAGGGCCCAAACCAATAACTCGGAATCTTTTCCCGGTCATGGTTCACTTAACTCAATTAAAAACTCTTTCTTTACTTTGGAAAAACTTAGGATTTTAAGATCATTTGATAAAACTTAGAACGGGTCTTTGTAAAAATCATTAAAAATAGAAACTGCCTTTGGAACAGTTTCTCACTGAGAATTAATCAGTGGATGTGCAGAAATGTCCTTTTCCTGCACTGTTTTAGAAGTTTCTGTGCACGAATTTCTTGTTCACTGCACAGTTTTGAAATCCAATTTTCTATTTAAAAATCAAAGCCGAATTTGAAAAAGTTTTCTTCATGAAAGTTTTAAAGCATTCAAAATCCTAAAACTTTCGTTTTGAACTCGAGACCCAAATCGGTCTCTAACCCGTTCATTTTCCCTGTTAAACTCACCTGGCCGTGCTTAGGGTCTGGGCATGGTCAGGCTCGGGTTTTCTTAAAAACGAAGGCCATTGGAGCCTTATTTTCGAAAACTGTCCGCGTTGTCCACTAGGAAAATCCTATCTACAACTTTTGTGTTTTACGTTTTTCCAAAATCAGCCTCTAAGGGCCTCAATTTCGGTTTCCAGAAAACTGGGCAGATCTAACCCGAATTGGCAGTTTTCGGTATTTTCTTGGTTTCTCGTCCTAATTCGTGCACACTACCTCAACCGAACTCAGCGGGAGCCTAGAATCAACATACAACGCGTTTCTAACGTCCCATTTTAACTCACATGAAGCTCAAACCCGTCCATGCAAGTCAAACAATCAAACTAAATTTTTAAGGTTTCGGTTTGGCTAGTTTTCTTGATTTCTACTCACATAGCATACACATTTCCATCTAACACCCTAACATGCCATTTAAATATTGTTGGGCAGATTTGGGGAAACATACAACCCTTAATTAATCTAGCATACAATCATACTCATAAGCACATATAATTGCACAATTAAGCACTAAACAAAACATAGCTTAATATGCTAAATCAACCACCCCTAACTAATCAAGCACACACACACTAAAAAAAATCTGACCTAAGGGCAGAAATTAAAGGGAGCTTATGCTCATTACAATTTAGCTTGTAATACATTTAAATCTCTAATTTAGAACTTAAATTGAGAGATTTAAGGGCCAAGAAAATTTTTACCTTATTTGTTCCAATATGGGTATGCTTGGCTCAATTTTCTCTCTTCCTTTCCCCTTGGTGCAGCCGGCCCTATGCTCCTCCAATGAGCTTGAAATTTTGCAGCCACCTAGGGATTGGTCCTACCAATGTTCCGGCCACTTTTCACACAAAACAGCCACCTCCCCACTTGGTTTCCCCTTCAATTTCTCTCCCCCCTGCTGCTGCCACAGAACCGGCCAGCAATGGCCAATCTTGGTTCCAAAATTTTTCTAGCTTCTTGGCTTGCTTCCTATGAATACCTAATACTCCTAAGACTAATTCCTTAAGTTTTTGAAACTTTTTCTCTCTTTTGGCTGCTGTCCAAATTCGGTTTTGGTGAGGAAGAAATTGGGCAAAGTTTGGCTAAATTTTCTAATTTTTGTGAATAGGATGCACTCCTATTTATAGGCAATTTTGAACTTTTTAAAATTGCAAAATAGTCCTTCAAAGTTAGCCAATTTGCACAAAAAGAGGGTGAGGTGGCCGGCCAAGTTGTTCTAGAACCAACCAAATTCTTTCCAATTTTTCACTAAATCCATATAATGATGTCATAATCCAAAAGTAATGTGACATCACCATTAAGGCCTTATTTGGCCTAATTCTTCATTAGACAGTATAACTCAATACTAAACAGATATAGTTGATACTGTGGTCTTTGATTCACAGTACCGGCTATTAAAATGCAGTCCAAAATTTATCTGTCTAATAATGGACTATACGAAAATTCTCTTTTCGCTTCGAGCCTTTTGGCCTTTAATCTCCTACTTAGTGTGCTTGATTTTTCTATGGTGGTTTTGAATCTAACTTAAACCATTTTATCTGAAAAATTTGGTTTTCCGCAGTATACTTCCTATACCGCTAACCATTTTTCGATATCGTCAAAGAATTGATCTTTCTAGCCAATCTTTGACTTTCTTAGGTCAATGTTGCCTATTCTGACAACGTGGACTCTCTTGGTTTACTTTGACGGTTTCTGGTCAAACTTTGACTTTCTGGTCAAACTTTGACTCTCGGGTCAAACTTTGACTTTTGTAAAAATCATAGCGTTTTCATACCTTTTTCCTCAAAAGGTCGTATGCTCAACTAAGCAATCATTTTTGAGTCTTATAAAAGCATAAGAACTCATAATTCTGAATAAAAACCCTAAACCGGGCTTTTGCATAATTACCTTCACGGTACAGTTCAAATTTCTATACAAGAAATTGTAACATAGAAAAATTCTAGTTATTACAATCTACCCCCCTTAAAAATTTTCGTCCTCGAAAATTAGAACAAATCAGGGTAGTTCTTTCTCATCTCATCTTCCAACTCCCAGGTTGCTTCTTCGACCATGTGGTTTCGCCACAATATTTTAACCATGGGAATGGTTTTGTTCCTTAAGACCTTCTCTTCCCGATCCAGAACTCGAACTGGCTTTTCTTCATAGGTTAAGTCCGTATGAACCTCCACTGGTTCCTGACTAAGCACATGGGAAGGGTCTGACACATACTTCTTGAGCATCGACACATGGAAAACATTATGCATCGAAGCTAACTCAGGCGGTAGGGCAAGCTTATAGGCAACTTTTCCAATCCGTTCGAGAATCTCAAATGGTCCGTATACCTCGGACTAAGCTTTCCCTTTTTACCAAATCGCATCACTCCTTTCATAGGAGTAATCTTGATGAACACCGCATCTCCCACTTGGAATTCCAAGGGCCTCCTACGTTTATCGGCATAACTTTTCTGTCTGCTAAAAGCTATGTCGAGCCTCTGCTTGATCATCTGAATATCCTCAGAGGTCTTCTTAATGAAGTCTGTGGTTTGCAGCTGCTTCTGCCCCACTTCCTGCCAGTGAATAGGCGATCGACATTTTCTTCCATACAATGCTTCAAATGGAGCCATACCAATCGAAGCATGATAACTGTTGTTGTAGGAGAATTCGATCAATGGCAGCTTCTGATCCCAGTTTCCTTTGAAATCCAGCACACATGATCTAGCATATCTTCCAGTGTCTGGATGGTCCGTTCCGATTGACCGTCAGTTTGGGGGTGAAATGCCGTACTGAACTTCAACTTCGACCCCATAGCATTGTGAACACTAGTCCAAAATCGAGAAGTGAAACGTCCATCACGGTCTGAGATGATCGATTTTGGTACTCCATGGAATCTGACTATCTGGGATACGTAAATCTCAGCCAATTTCTCCACTGAAAGGTGACCTTAATCGCAATAAAGTGGGCTGATTTGGTTAATCTATCCACAATAACCCAAATCGAGTCATTCCCACTTGAAGTTCTGGGTAGCCCTACTACGAAATCCATCGTAATTTGCTCCCATTTCCATTCAGGAAGCTCTATTTTCTGTAGTTCGCCACCTGGATGTCGATGTTCAGCCTTAACTTTCTGACAAGTTAGGCATTTCGATACATATTCTGCTACCTCATTCTTCATATTGGGCCACCAATAACTCAGTCGGAGGTCTTTATACATCTTGGAAGCTCCTGGATGTACTGAATACGGCGTCTTGTGTGCTTCTGACAAGATCTGGTCCTTAAGAAATTCAAAGTTAGGAACACAAATCCGTCCTTTGAAATAAATAGCACCATCTTCAGAGACCTTAAACTCCTTGTTCTTTCCACCAAAGAGTTGTGCTTTCAGCAAAGAAGAATCTTTCCTTTGATGTGACTTGATAGTCTCTAGAAGATTGGACTGGAGGGACAGAACAGATAATTTCCCGTTATCAATTCCAAGTTGAACTCTGAAATCTCCTTTTGTAGTGGTCTAGGAAACATTCCAATAGACATCAGCATGCCTACGGACTTCCTGCTTAAGGCATCTGCTACCTTGTTCGCCTTTCCAGGATGGTAAAGGATCTCACAATCATAATCCTTCACAAGTTCCAGCCATCTACGTTGTCTCATATTGAGCTCCTTCTGAGTAAAAATATACTTGAGGCTCTGGTGATCGGTGTAGATTTCACACTTGTTCCCGTACAAGTAGTGTCTCCAGATCTTAAGTGCGAAAACTACTGCCGCGAGCTCCAAGTCATGCGTGGGATAATTCCTTTCGTGAATCTTCAGCTGTCGGGATGCGTAGGCAACTACCTTCCCACTCTGCATCAGACGGCTCCTAATCCATTTTTAGAAGCGTCACTATAGATCACGAAATTTCCTGCATCAACATCAGGAATTATCAACACGGCGCACTTGTCAATCTCCTCTTGAGCTCTTGAAAATTCTCCTCACATTTCTGAGTCCATTCAAATTTCTTTTCTTTACGGGTAAGAGCGGTGAGGGGTGTAGCGATCTTAGAAAATCCCTCGACGAACCGTCGGTAGTAACCAGCTAATCCAAGGAAACTCCTTATTTCCGTAACATTTTGGGTGCTGGCCACGCACTAACCGCCTCATCTTAGCAGGGTCTACTGAAATTCCTTCCTTTGACACCACATGACCCAAAAAGTGAACTTTTTCCAGCCAAAATTCACATTTTGTAAATTTGGCATACAGCTGGTTTCGTCTAAGCGTCTCCATCACCAATCTAAGTGACGCTCATGCTCTTCTTTGGACCTTGAGTAAATCAAAATGTCGTCAATAAAAACAATGACGAACTTATCCAGGTACTCTTTGAATACTCGGTTCATGAGGTCCATGAATGCGGCTGGGGCATTGGTTAGCCCAAATGGCATAACCAAAAACTCATAGTGCCCGTAACGTGTTCGAAAAGCCGTCTTGGAGATATCTGACTCCTTGATCCTGAGCTGATGGTAGCCTGATCGTAGATCGACTTTCGAGAATACTACCGCTCCCCTAAGTTGATCGAAAAGATCGTCAATCCTCGGAAGGGGATACTTGTTCTTGATCGTAATCTTGTTAAGCTCACGGTAGTCTATACACATTCGTAGTGATCCATCCTTTTCTTTACGAACAACACTGGTGCTCCCCATGGAGAGTAACTTTGTCGGATGAATCCCTTGTCTAGCAATTCTTGTAACTGCACTTGTAGTTCTCTAAGCTCGGCAGGTGCCATACGATAAGGCGCTTTGGATATCGGCGCAGCTCCAGGCAGCAATTCGATTTCGAACGAAATCTCACGTTCCGGCGGAAGTCCTGGTAAGTCTTTCGGAAAGATATCCACATATTCCTTTATAATGGGAACATCTTCCGGTGCCAATTCCACTTCACAATCTTTATCCACCATGTTAGCTAAATATCCTTGGCAGCCATTAGCTAACATTTTCCAAGCCTTCATTGCTGAAACCAGTTTAGTTGCTGAATTCCGAGATTGCCCGTAGAAATTGAACTCCTCCTTTCCGTATGGTTTGAATGTTACACAGCGTTTTCGGCAGTCGATCCTGGCGTCGTATTTGCCTAAGAAATCCATTCCTAAGATCACATCGAAATCCTGTAACTTGATTGCGATGAGATCTACAAACAATTCTCGGCCACAGATAGTCACGGAAGCATTTCGTATCCAAGAATTGGACCACAAAATCTCTCCGGACGGCAAAGAGGTTTTGAAGGGCTGATCTAAACTATTCACACCTCTTCCTAACTTCTGGGCGAACTCCAGGGATACAAATGAGTGAGTAGCTCCAGAATCAAACAAGGCGATAGCATCATAAGTGGCGATAGAAATCTGACCTGTCACCACATGTGAAGTCCCAGCTTCAGCATCACCCTGGTGTAAGCATATATCCTGGCTTGAGGTTCAGGAGCCTCTAATCTGCCTTGGGTGATTGAGGGTCCTTCAAGCCTAGTTTGGACAGCATGCAACTGGCTGTTGGTGTTCCGACTCGGGTATGAGGATTCTGGCCTTGGTTGTTTAGATGGCAATTCTTGCATAATGCCCCTCCTTGCCACACAAAAGCAGGCATTCGACCCCATTCTACAATTCCCGGATGTTTTCTCCCACACTTGGCGCATGCCGGGTAGTCAGTGTTATTACCCTCATTTCCTTATTATTCCTCTTCTGAGGGTAATTCTTTTGTTGTCCCTGACCCGAGAAATTTCCCTTTCTCTTGTTCCTCCCAAACTGTTTGGAACCTTGGGCAGGGTTACTGACTTGTCCTTTCGGGGGCGTTTCAAATTCTGACGGGGCTGTGTCGGCTTTGCCACGGCTTTTCATCCCTTTTGCCCTGAAGATCTGAGCCCTTGCTTCTTTATCCTGGTTAATCCAGTATTCGGCCCTTATCGCACGACTCACGCAGTCGGATACCAGGGTAGGTGGGCTACTGCCAGCGCTAACTTGCTTGGCGATATCTGTCCGGAACATCTTCATCATCCTTCTAACTTTTTCTGTTTCGTTGGGAACCAGTTCCGGACACAACCGGGCCAACTGTTCAAACTTCTTGACAGCCTCCATTACTGTCATTGATCCCTGTTTCAAACTGGCGAATTCATCTTGTTGGGCTGCCAGAATTTCCCTATTGTAGTACATGGTGCGGAATTCTGTCACAAAATCTTGCCAGCCCATGGCGGTAACATCTCGCCGCATCTGTACAGTCATCCACCAGTGTCTGGCGTCTTTCTTGAGAGCGAAGGAAGCACAGAGAACCTTTTCCTGCTCAGATAGCCTCATAAAGTCCAGGATGACTTGGACATCAATTAACCAATTATCCGCAGCTATCGGATCCATTACTCCCTCAAATTCAGGTGCCTTCATCCTCCTGAATCTCTCATACAGTAAATCTTCCCGTACTGGCGGTAAGTTACTGGAACTCCAGCAGGTGCTACGGAATCTCAACATTCCGAGGGATCTCTGGTGGAATCTCCGGTGCCTGAGGTGCTACCGGTCTACTCTCTCGGGTGTGGGGGAACTTCATCTCCCCTGGGTCTTGGTTCAGCTCAATTAACTGCTCTCGCAGTCTATTTGTCTCTTGCTGCTGTTCCAGCAGCTGCCGTTGCAAGTTTGCAACAATGGTCGCGAGATCCGGCTCTGGCGGATTTTCAGGCACTGCTTGCGGGTACGAACCATTTTCTCGATCCTATTAAAACATAAGAAAAGATATTATCATACTGGAAATATCCCTTCTTTCATACATTTATCGTCATACATAACATAATTCTTCATATCATAACTTATTCATCGTATCATGGCACATAACAACTCGTAACATGCCTTTCATCATCGTATCATAATATTTCATAACTGAACTTTCTTTTTGTATTCTTACAAAAAGTACATTATATTCACAATTTCGTAATTACATCTTGATACGATTTCTGTACATATAGGGCCAAAATTTCGGATGGAAGTGTCTAACACTTTCCCATCATACATCAGTACAAGCCTATCATCCAAAAATATAAGCTAGTACATATCAGTCGTAAAATAAAATATATACAGAGTTAGCCTAATCTACATCCTCGTCCGTAACTACTGAGGGCGCGTCGGAGTCTGCATCATCATCTCCATCGTGCAATGGAAACTCCTCAGGGTCCTCATCAAAATCCTCCTCCTGCCAGTCCTCAGGCTCAAACTCTGGCCCGGGCTCCATATCCTCCTCCTCATCGTCCGCGAACCAGTCCTCCTGCTCTGGCTCCGGCTCCGGCTCCATATCCTCCTCATCATCGCTAGGAATATCAATGATCGGAGGGTCTGCTGGCTGATCCTCTGGAGCAACAATAATATCATCGGGGTCGAAATCGTCCCCTACCCCGTCAGCCTCGACGTCCTCGGGCGGCACTGCCTGTACTGGCTCAGCTGGAATCGGGTCCTCGGAAAAACTGGACCAGGCCCTAAAAATGGCTCTCCCCATCCCAGCGTCGTCGACCGGTGCCTGAGGTCCCTCTCCAACCTCAGCCTCCTGCATAGCCTGTATGACAGCCTCTGCCTCTAAGATATCGGCTATCAAATGCTCTACTGTCGAGCCAGGTAACGGCATCGGAACATACTGCCGGATATGCTGAGGCAATCCGTCCCGAAAAGTCTGAAGTGCAAATGCCACCATGTTCTCCAAGTCCTGTGGAACGTATGGCAGCATCTCCTCCTGGAACCGCCTACAATAATGGCTCATGGGCTCATCAGGGAAAGCATGCCAGACCACTGCGAAAACTGAGGTATCGAGCACGATACGTCTCCCGATACATCACCGGGTCACGAGGAGGTACACCCTCGTCTGGTAGCGGTCCGAAACGGGCACTATCAACGCACGAAAATGCGCCCAAGTGCGACTCGGCATCGCTCTCTCACCTATCGTCATCCACCATAATCGAGCGTCTACAGAAAGACACCGACTGGCTAACGAAACCTGTAATCTCTCTCTATATGACATAATCTGAATATCAACTCCATGTCGTATAGCCAAGCAGCTAACGACACCGTACGTCTCGTCCCGTCAAAAATCATCGGGTGCGCCTCATAAAAGACGCAACAGCACGTCGATCCCCATCCGCTCCAGCGGGATCCATAATATCGTATCTATCATAACATAATCACGTAATAATTATTTATTTACTCATAAAATAAAATTACTTACAATGGTGGCAGCGACGGCAGGCATACTGTGAAATTGGGTAGCAGGGAACGCTCTGATACCAACTCTGTAACGACCCGCCTAGCACAGGCCGTTACCATACATACATACATACATACATACGTACTTATTTAATGGCGTAACTAAGCAGCGGAAATTTTTTTTTTTTTTTTTTACAGTGCGGATACTTGCAAATATAGCGATGTTTGCATACAACATAATTTACATAATAAGATCAAAACGCGAAGCGGTTAAAATCCCCACATTTCACAGCTTGCTCTGCCCCGCTCGCCACCTTGCACCATCAGTTGCGTAGGTTGCTTACCTACAGCATAGACGTAAGTCACGTGAGCTTTCGCTCAGCAAGTACAACATATATATCCGCAACAATTAAACATAAACCCATCATACATTAACTTTCATATCATACATATCATGCTTAACTCATACATAACATCTTGAACTTATCATAACATACATATCATGTTATAACATCGCATAATATATGCATGAACCAATTATGCTCTTATTATGCCATCGTATTCATTCTTAACTTATCTTACTTATGGGCCCCTTATCATGAGTGTACGTACCGGACGCGCTCTATGGACTTACTCTTGCCATAGCTCAACCCGACCTGACGCGGGTCGGTACGACACAGGCAAGCTTGCTTGCCATCATACTTACTTTACATGAACTCATAATTATTCTTATTAGTGAACATGCTTCATGATGTCACTATACATAAATCATGCTTTAATTTCATAATCATGAACTGAACATACTTATCATAAACATAACATCATATCATAAACACTATTCATACTTGGGTAAGTATCAACAAGAGCCTATGCTGTAGGCGGAGTTGTACTTACCTTGAGTGCTATGTCCCGAGACTTGTTGATCCACTGCAGGATACCTCAGCAGGCTATTTCCTGCTATATCAGAGGACATAGAGTAAGAATTTAGTTCGTACAGAATGTTGGTAATCAAACCAACATTCATACCTAGTCATAGTTATATGTTTCCCCCTTTTCTTAAACAAACCCGGATACTTCCTCTGTATCGCGGATACCCCTAAGGTTTAGGGTTTACTACACTTAACGTGTACTTTGATTGGTTACATAAAGTAACCTTGGCTAAACAGCCATCCTTAGTAGCGTTGGACTACTGTTCTTAAATCTTGGGCCTACGCTTTCTAAAATATAACTCAATTGGTTATTTCAGATAACCCGAGTTTTTAGGCCCCGACTAATCATTTTCACTATTTTATTGGGTTACGTTGGATAACCCTTGGGCTTAGGGCCAAACCAATAACTCGGAATCTTTTCCCGGTCATGGTTCACTTAACTCAATTAAAAACTCTTTCTTTACTTTGGAAAAACTTAGGATTTTAAGATCATTTGATAAAACTTAGAACGGGTCTTTGTAAAAATCATTAAAAATAGAAACTGCCTTTGGAACAGTTTCTCACTGAGAATTAATCAGTGGATGTGCAGAAATGTCCTTTTCCTGCACTGTTTTAGAAGTTTCTGTGCACGAATTTCTTGTTCACTGCACAGTTTTGAAATCCAATTTTCTATTTAAAAATCAAAGCCGAATTTGAAACATGAAAGTTTTAAAGCATTCAAAATCCTAAAACTTTCGTTTTGAACTCGAGACCCAAATCGGTCTCTAACCCGTTCATTTTCCCTGTTAAACTCACCTGGCGTGCTTAGGGTCTGGGCATGGTCAGCTCGGGTTTTCTTAAAAAAGGTCAAACAGTCACCGTTCACTCAATCAGTAGCCAAACTGTACTTCTAGTCAACTTCCACACCCAAGTTTCTCAAAATTCGATGGGACGACAGACCCACATGAGCACATATGTCAGTATCTGTAGGTAATGCTCGGGACTACTATGCCACAAGAGATAAGAGGCGCCATCATGTGCAAATTGTTCCCTCGAAGCTCAAGGGTCTGGCTCTCAAATGGTTTTGCCAATCGACTATAAAATCGATAGGCTCATTCAAAGAGATGACCAAGGTCTTTATCGAAAATTACTCGGTCAATGTCAACCTAGAGGCTACCTCAAAGATGCTATGTACCATCGTCCAACAAACCGATGAGCGATTTAGCATCGTCCTTGTCGAGATACCCAAATGCGATGATTCCATAGCCTTATTTGTGCTTAAAAGTGGCCTCTTGCCTAGGTTAAGTTTCCTTGATGAAAGTAATTGGAA
>JAINRH010000155.1:0-24124 GCA_025413025.1 Ficus hispida
AACTTATCCAGGTACTCTTTGAATACTCGGTTCATGAGGTCCATGAATGCGGCTGGGGCATTGGTTAGCCCAAATGGCATAACCAAAAACTCATAGTGCCCGTAACGTGTTCGAAAAGCCGTCTTGGAGATATCTGACTCCTTGATCCTGAGCTGATGGTAGCCTGATCGTAGATCGACTTTCGAGAATACTACCGCTCCCCTAAGTTGATCGAAAAGATCGTCAATCCTTGGAAGGGGATACTTATTCTTGATCGTAATCTTATTAAGCTCACGGTAGTCGATACACATTCGTAGTGATCCATCCTTCTTCTTTACGAACAACACTGGTGCTCCCCATGGAGAGTAACTTTGTCGGATGAATCCCTTGTCTAGCAATTCTTGTAACTGCACTTGTAGTTCTCTAAGCTCGGCAGGTGCCATACGGTAAGGCGCTTTTCGATATCGGTGCAGCTCCAGGTAGCAATTCGATTTCGAACGAAATCTCACGATCCGGCGGAATTCCTGGTAAGTCTTTCGGAAAGATATCCACATATTCCTTTATAATGGGAACATCTTCCGGTGCCAATTCCACTTCACAATCTTTATCCACCATGTTAGCTAAATATCCTTGGCAGCCATTAGCTAACATTTTCCAAGCCTTCATTGCTGAAACCAGTTTAGTTGCTGAATTCCGATATTGCCCGTAGAAATTGAACTCCTCCTTTCCGTATGGTTTGAATGTTACACAGCGTTTTCGGCAGTCGATCCTGGCGTCGTATTTGCCTAAGAAATCCATTCCTAAGATCACATCGAAATCCTGTAACTTGATTGCGATGACATCTACAAACAATTCCCGGCCACAGATAGTCACGGAAGCATTTCGTATCCAAGAATTGGACCACAAAATCTCTCAGGACGGCAAAGAGGTTTTGAAGGGCTGATCTAAACTATTCATACCTCTTCCTAACTTCTGGGCGAACTCCAGGGATACAAATGAGTGAGTAGCTCCAGAATCAAATAAGGCGATAGCATCATAAGTGGCGATAGAAATCTGACCTGTCACCACATGTGAAGTCCCAGCTTCAGCATCACCTCTAGTGTAAGCATATATCCTGGCTTGAGGTTCAGGAGCCTCTAATCTGCCTTGGGTGATTGAGGGTCCTTCAAGCCTAGTTTGGACAGCATGCAACTGGCTGTTGGTGTTCCGACTCGGGTACTGAGGATTCTGGCCTTGGTTCTTTAGATGGCAATTCTTTGCATAATGCTCCTCCTTGCCACACAAATAGCAGGCATTCGACCCCATTCTACAGATTCCCGGATGTTTTCTCCCACACTTGGCGCATGCCGGGTAGTCAGTGTTATTACCCTCATTTCCTTTATTATTCCTCTTCTGAGGGTAATTCTTTTGTTGTCCCTGACCCGAGAAATTTCCCTTTCTCTTGTTCCTCCCAAACTGTTTGGAACCTTGGGCCGGGTTACTGACTTGTCCTTTCGGGGGCGTTTCAAAATTCTGACGGGGCTGTGTCGGCTTTACCACGGCCTTTTCATCCTTCTTTGCCCTGAAGATCTGAGCCCTTGCTTCTTTATCCTGGTTAATCCAGTATTCGGCCCTTATCGCACGACTCACGCAGTCGGATACCAGGGTAGGTGGGCTACTGCCAGCGCTAACTTGTTTGGCGATATCTGTCCGGAACATCTTCATCATCCTTCTAACTTTTTCTGTTTCGTTGGGAACCAGTTCCGGACATAACCGGGCCAACTGTTCAAACTTCTTGACAGCCTCCATTACTGTCATTGATCCCTGTTTCAAACTGGCGAATTCATCTTGTTGGGCTGCCAGAATTTCCCTATTGTAGTACATGGTGCGGAATTCTGTCACAAAATCTTGCCAGCCCATGGCGGTAACATCTCGCCGCATCTGTACAGTCATCCACCAGTGTCTGGCATCTTTCTTGAGAGCGAAGGAAGCACAGAGAACCTTTTCCTGCTCAGATAGCCTCATAAAGTCCAGGATGACTTGGACATCAATTAACCAATTATCCGCAGCTATCGGATCCATTACTCCCTCAAATTCAGGTGCCTTCATCCTCCTGAATCTCTCATACAGTAAATCTTCCCGTACTGGCGGTAAGTTTACTGGAACTCCTGCAGGTGCTATCGGAACCTCAACATTCCGAGGGATCTCTGGTGGAATCTCCGGTGCCTGAGGTGCTACCGGGTCTACTCTCTCGGGATGTGGGGGAACTTCATCTCCCCTGGGTCTTTGGTTCAGCTCAATTAACTGCTCTCGCAGTCTATTTGTCTCTTGCTGCTGTTCCAGCAACTGCCGTTGCAATTTTGCAACAATGGTCGCGAGATCCGGCTCTGGCGGATTTTCAAGCACTGCTCGTCGTGGACGAACCATTTTCTCGATCCTATTAAACATAAGAAAAGATATTATCATACTGGAAATATCCCTTCTTTCATACATTTATCGTCATACATAACATAATTCTTCATATCATAACTTATTCATCGTATCATAATATTTCATAACTGAACTTTCTTTTTGTATTCTTACAAAAGTACATTATATTCACAATTTCATAAATACATTGTGATACGATTTCTGTACATATAGGGTCAATATTTCGGATGGAAGTGTCTAACACTTTCCCATCATACATCAGTACAAGCCTATCATCCAAAAATATAAGCTAGTACATATCAGTCCTAACGTCAAAAAAATATACAAAATTAGCCTAATCTATATGCTCGTCCGTAACTACTGAGGCCGCGTCGGAGTCTGCATCGTCATCTCCATCGTGCAATGGAAACTCCTCAGGGTCCTCATCAAAATCCTCCTCCTGCCAGTCCTCAGGCTCAAACTCTGGCCCGGGCTCCATATCCTCCTCCTCATCGTCCGCGAACCAGTCCTCCTGCTCTGGCTCCGGCTCCGGCTCCATATCCTCCTCATCATCGCTAGGAATATCAATGATCGGAGGGTCTGCTGGCTGATCCTCTGGAGCAACAATAAAATCATCGGGGTCGAAATCGTCCCTAACCCGTCAGCCTCGACGTCCTCGGGCGGCACTGCCTGTACTGGCTCAGCTGGAATCGGGTCCTCGGGAAAAACTGGACCAGGCCCTAAAAATGGCTCTCCCATCCCAGCGTCGTCGACCGGTGCCTGAGGTCCCTCTCCAACCTCAGCCTCCTGCATAGCCTGTATGACAGCCTCTGCCTCTAAGATATCGGCCATCAAATGCTCTACTGTCGAGCCAGGTAACGGCATCGGAACATACTGCCGGATATGCTGAGGAAATCCGTCCCGAAAAGTCTGAAGTGCAAATGCCACCATGTTCTCCAAGTCCTGTGGAACGTATGGCAACATCTCCTCCTGGAACCGCCTACAATAATGGCTCATGGGCTCATCAGGGAAAGCATGCCAGACCACTGCGAAACTGAGGTATCGAGCACGATACGTCTCCAGATACATCACCGGGTCACGAGGAGGTACACCCTCGTCTGGTAGCGGTCCGAAACGGGCGACTATCAACGCACGAAAATGCGCCCAAGTGCGACTCGGCATCGCTCTCTCACCTATCGTCATCCACCATAATCGAGCGTCTACAGAAAGACACCGACTGGCTAACGAAACCTGTAATCTCTCCTCTATATGACATAATCTGAATATCAACTCCATGTCGTATAGCCAAGCAGCTAACGACACCGTCCGTCTTGTGCCGTCAAAAAGTAACGGGCGTGACTCGTAAAATGACGCCACCGCACGTCGATCCCTATCCGCTCCAGCGGGATCCATAATGTCGTATCTATCATATCATAGTCACGTACTAATTATTTATTCATAAAAATAAAATTACTTACAATGATGGCGGCGACGGCAGGCATACTGTGAAATTGGGTAGCAGGGAACCGCTCTGATACCAACTCTGTAACGACCCGCCTAGCACAGGCCGTTACCATACATACATACATGCATACTTATTTAATAGGCGTAACGTAAGCAGCGAAAATTTTTTTTTTTTTTATAATGCGGATACGTGAAACGTATAAACGTATGTAAGTATGTTTGCATACAAATTAATTTACATAATAAAATTCAAAACGCGAAGCGGTTATCATCCCCACATTTCACAGCTCGCCCTGCCTCGCTCGCCACCTTGCACCATCAGTTGCCAGTAGGTTGCTTACCTACAGCATAGACGTAAGTCACGTGAGCTTTCGCTCAGCAAGTACAACATATATATCCGCAACAATTAAACATAACCCATCATACATAACTTCTCATATCATACATATCATGCTTAACTCATACATAACGTCTTGAACTTATCATAACATACATATCATGTTATAACATCGCATAATATATGCATGAACCAATTATGCTCTTATTATGCCATCGTATTCATTCTTAACTTATCTTACTTATGGGCCCCTTATCATGAGTGTACGTACCGGGCGCGCTCTATGGACTTACTCTTGCCATAGCTCAACCCGACCTGACGCGGGTCGGTACGACACAGGCAAGCTTGCTTGCCATCATACTTACTTTACATGAACTCATAATTATTCTTATTAGTGAACATGCTTCATGATGTCACTATACATAAATCATGCTTTAATTTCATAATCATGAATTGAACATACTTATCATAAACATAACATCATATCATAAATACTATTCATACTTGGGTAAGTATCAACAAGAGCCTATGCTGTAGGCGGAGTTGTACTTACCTTGAGTGCTATGTCCCGAGACTTGTTGATCCACTGCAGGATACCTCAGCAGGCTTTCTTAAACAAACCCGGATACTTCCTCTGTATCGCGGATACCCCTAAGGTTTAGGGTTTACTACACTTAACGTGTACTTTGATTGGTTACATAAAGTAACCTTGGCTAAACAGCCATCCTTAGTAGCGTTGGACTACTGTTCTTAAATCTTGGGCCTACGCTTTCCAAATATAACTCAATTGGTTATTTCAGATAACCCGAGTTTTTAGGCCCGACTAATCATTTTCACTATTTTATTGGGTTACGTTGGATAACCCTTGGGCTTAGGGCCCAAACCAATAACTCGGAATCTTTTCCCGGTCATGGTTCACTTAACTCAATTAAAAACTCTTTCTTTACTTTGAAAAAACTTAGGATTTTAAGATCATTTGATAAAACTTAGAACGGGTCTTTGTAAAAATCATTAAAAATAGAAACTGCCTTTGGAACAGTTTCTCACTGAGAATTAATCAGTGGATGTGCAGAAATGTCCTTTTCCTGCACTGTTTTAGAAGTTTCTGTGCACGAATTTCTTGTTCACTGCACAGTTTTGAAATCCAATTTTCTATTTAAAAATAAAAGCCGAATTTGAAAAAGTTTTCTTCATGAAAGTTTTAAAGCATTCAAAATCCTAAAACTTTCGTTTTGAACTCGAGACCCAAATCGGTCTCTAACCCGTTCATTTTCCCTGTTAAACTCACCTGGCCGTGCTTAGGGTCTGGGCATGGTCAGGCTCGGGTTTTCTAAAAAACGAAGGCCATTGGAGCCTTATTTTCGAAAACTGTCCATGTTGTCCACTAGGAAAAATCCTACTCTACAACTTTTGTGTTTTACGTTTTTCCAAAATCAGCCTCTAAGGGCCTCAAATTTCGGTTTCCAGAAAACTGGGCAGATCTAACCCGAATTGGCAGTTTTCGGTATTTTCTTGGTTTCTCGTCCTAATTCGTGCATGCTACCTCAACCGAACTCAGCGGGAGCCTAGAATCAACATACAACGCGTTTCTAACGTCCCATTTTAACTCACATGAAGCTCAAACCCGTCCATGCAAGTCAAACAATCAAACTAAATTTTTAAGGTTTCGGTTTGGCTAGTTTTCTTGATTTCTACTCACATAGCATACACATTTTCATCTAACACCCTAACATGCCATTTAAATATTGTTGGGCAGATTTGGGGAAACATACAACCCTTAATTAATCTAGCATACAATCATACTCATAAGCACATATAATTGCACAATTAAGCACTAAACAAAACATAGCTTAATATGCTAAATCAACCACCCCTAACTAATCAAGCACACACACACTAAAAAAATCTGACCTAAGGGCAGAAATTAAAGGGAGCTTATGCTCATTACAATTTAGCTTGTAATACATTTAAATCTCTAATTTAGAACTTAAATTGAGAGATTTAAGGGCCAAGAAAATTTTTACCTTATTTGTTCCAATATGGGTATGCTTGGCTCAATTTTCTCTCTTCCTTTCCCCTTGGTGCAGCCGGCCCTTTGCTCTTCCAATGAGCCTGAAATTTTGCAGCCACCTAGGGATGACTCCTACCAATGCTCCGGCCACTTTTCACACAAAACAGCCACCTCCCCACTTGGTTTCCCCTTCACTTTTCCTTCCACCCTGCTGCTGCCACACAGCCGGCTACTATGGCCAATTTTGGTCTCCAAATTTTCTCCAACTTCTTGGCTTGCTTCCTAGTGAATACGTAACACTCCTAAGACCAATTCCTTGATTTCCCAAGCTTTTTCTTTCTCTTTGGCAGCTCCCTCAAGTTCGGATTTTGGGCTGGAAATTTGACCAAAGTTTAGCTAGTTTTTCTAATTTTTGTGAATAGGATGCACTCCTATTTATAGGCAATTTTAAAATTTTTAAAATTGTAAAATAGTCCTTCAAAGTTCACCATTTAGCACTTAAGGGGGATGAGGTGGCCGGCCATCAATTCTAGAACCAACTAAAAATTCTTTCCAAATTTTCCTTAAATCCTTAAATGATGTCATAAATCAAAAGTTACATGGCATCATCATTAAGGCCTTATTTGGCCTAATTCTTCATTAAACAGTATATTTCAATACTAAACAGATATAGTTGATACTGTGGTCTTTGATTCACAGTACCGGCTATTAAAATGCAGTCCAAAATTTATCTGTCTAATAATGGACTATACGAAAAATTCTCTTTTCGCTTCGAGCCTTTTGGCCTTTAATCTCCTACTTAGTGTGCTTGATTTTTCTATGGTGGTTTTGAATCTAACTTAAACAATTTTATCTGAAAATTTTGGTTTTCCGCAGTATACTTCCTATACCGCTAACTATTTTTCGATATCGTCAAAGAATTGATCTTTCTAGCCAATCTTTGACTTTCTTTGGTCAATGTTGCCTATTCTGACAACGTGGACTCTCTTGGTTTACTTTGACGGTTTCTGGTCAAACTTTGACTTTCTGGTCAAACTTTGACTCTCGGGTCAAACTTTGACTTTTGTAAAAATCATAGCGTTTTCATACCTTTTTCCTCAAAAGGTCGTATGCTCAACTAAGCAATCATTTTTGAGTCTTATAAAAGCATAAGAACTCACAATTCTGAATAAAAACCCTAAACCGGGCTTTTGCATAATTACCTTCACGGTACAGTTTAAATTTCTATACAAGAAATTGTAACGTTGTAAATTTTAGTTATTACACTGGACTTGGTGAGGAGCAGCAACCAAGGGACAGAAAAATTTCTGGAAAGCTAGGGGAGAGGCCGGCTGCACCTAGGAGCAAGGGAGGAGCAGATTTTTGGAACCAAACCCTAACCTCATTAAGGGTTAAGTAAGGTAATCTCCCATGGCCTTATGCTGCTCAATTTGATTTCAATTTGAGGTTTAAATTGTATTTCAAGCTGGAAATTGTGAGAGCATAAGCTCAATTTATTTTATGGCCCTAGTTTAGGTTGTGCTTGATTAGGCTAAGGGTGGTTGATTATGAGCTTTAATTTGATTATTATGCTTATGCTTGATTGATTAATAGGATTGCATGCTAGATGTTTGATAAATTGTATGTCCCCTAAATATGTGCAAGAATGATTTAGAATGGTATGTTAGGTTGCTAGAAAATAAGCATGAATGGAATGATTTGGAATTGGTGAATTTAGAACCATGCAAACCTTAGGTGATGCAATTTCGGTATTGGTTTGCGTGGGCGTAATCGAATCACATGAAGGTTGGTTTGGAATGTTAGAAATGCTTGCATGTGTGATATTAGGCTCCCGCTGTGGTCGGTTGAGGTAGTATGCACGAATTAGGACGTAAAACGAATTTAAGAACATAAACTGCCAGTTCGGGTACAAACTGGCCAGTTTTCTGGAAAAGGAAATTTGAGGCCTTTAGAGGCCGAATTTGAGAAAACGTAAAACACGAAAGTTGTAGAGAATGATTTTTCCTAGGGAGTAACATGAACATTTTTCCAAAATCAGGCTCCAACAGCCTCGGTTTTTATGAAAATCCGAGCCTGGCCGTGCCCAGGATTCATGCACGGTCAGGTAAGTTCAACAAGGCCTAAGGGCATGTTAAAGTCCAAACTGAGTTTTTCTCAAAACACGAAAGTTTTAGGGTTTCTCAAGATCTGAAACTTTCATGAAGAAAACTTTTTCATATTTGATTTGGATTTTTAAATAAAAATTAGAATTCAAAAACGGTGTAGGAGACAAGAAATTCCTACACAGGATTTTCTGTATTTTCAACCAAACCCAATGATTTGACTATGAAAACTGTTCCAATGGCAGTTTTCAGCCCTTAGTAACTTTTTAAACCCCATTTTAAGAACCATGTATTTTTAACGAAGGGTTGGACGTAGTTCAGCAAATTTTTCCTAGACAAAGGAAAAAGGATTTTTTTTAAGCGTAAATAAGCAGCAAGATAGTAAGAGATGGTAACCGGGAAGGATACTTGAGTTATTGGGCTTGACCCCCAAAGCCCAAGTTTGACCACAGAAGGTTGACTTTGGTTGACTAGATTTGACCAAGGTTTATTACCTTAAGGGTTACCCAACATAACCCGTCGGGATACCAAAAATAGGATGAGTTAAGATCGAGGGTTATTTGTAATAACCCAAAGGATTATAGATCAAGAATGTTAAAGCTTATGCCCAAGGTTAGGATAAGTAACCCTACCTGTATGGATATGGGCTTAGCACATGTGGTTACTCAGTGTAACCGAATAAGTTATAATCCATGTTTGGGCTAGTCTCGAACAATAGGGTTACTTATTGTAACCAAGTAAGATATCTGGTATAGGGGACATACAACTAAGACCATATATGCATGTTGGTTAGGTCATCAACATTTTTTGGTAATAGACCCTTACCTATGTCCTTCATTCAAGCAGGAAGTAACCTGCAGCTATATCCGGACGTGGAGCAGCATTTCACCGGACATAGTAGTCGAGGTAAGTACAACTCCGCCTACAGCATAGGCTTTTGTTGTATACTTGCCCAAGTATGATCGATGAATGCTATGGTAGTTGATATGATGTATGTTTGATATGCTTACGAAATGTCATGTGAATGTTATGTGATTAATTATGCCATGAAGTATGATATGTTTATGATGCATGAAGTTATGATATGAAACATGATATGAATATGTCTTATGAATGTGTGGCATCACGAAGCATGTTCACAAATTCTAAATAAGAGATAACAAAAAGCAAGTATGATGGCAAGCAAGCTTGCTTGTGTCGTACCGACCCGCTCACAGGTCGGGTTGGACTATGGTTTGAGTTGGAAATGGACTGGCCGCCCCAACCACTCCATAGTTGCGCGCCCGGTACGTACACTTATGTAAGGGGCCCATAAGCAAGATAAGCAAGATAAGCAAGATAAGTAAGATAAGCATGTATGCAAGATACGCTATGAATGAACAAGCAAACATAATGAAGCAAAATCGGTTCATGCATATATTATGCTATGTTAGGATATGAGATGTTATGTTAAGCTAGGACATGATATGCTATGTTAAGTTATGATATGATATGCTATGTTACGATGCTACGTTAGGTTATGCTATGTTACGACACGATACGTTATGTTACGATGCTATGTTAGATCATGCCATGTTATGCGCTTTGATAGCATAGGTTTGTTTTGTTTCACGGTTTAGTAGTTGTACTTGCTGAGCGAAAGCTCACTGTCTTACGTCTATGCTGTAGGTAAGCAACCTACGGGCAATTGTTGATGCAAGATGGGGGAGCGTGGCAGAGCAAGCTGTGAAATGTAGGAAATAAAGCCGCAACGCGTTTTGTCTTTTTATGTTTAATAATCGTTATTCGAATATCGTTTTTTTTTTATATTGCCATTCGCTCGTATGCGCTATATATATAAAAGAAAAAAAAATTTCTGCTGTTTTAGTTAGATATGCAAGTATGTATGTACGATAGCGGCCTGTGCTAGGCCTAAGTATGTTATGTAAGTATGTATGTACGGTAGCGGCCTGTGCTAGGCGGGTTGTTACAAAATCAGCCTCTAAGGGCCTCAAAACTGGCTTTCCAGAAAACTGGCCAGCTTGAATTCAAATTGGCAGTTTTCATTCCTTTATTGGTTTTTCACCCTAATTCGTGCACACTACCTCAATAGACCACAACGGGAGCTTAAAATCAACATACAACGTTTTTCTAACGTCCCAATTTAACTTACATGAAGCCCAAGCACATTCATGCAAGTCCATCACAAAATTACATCATATAGGTTTAGGGTTTGCATTGGTTTTGGCTTTTCATCAAACCATTGGCATGCACATTCATTCTAGCACCCTAACATACTTTTTACAGCAAGCATAAACAGATTTGGGGGAGCATATAACTCACTAAATATTCTATCATGCAACCCTAGAATCAACAAACATAAACATAATCAAACGATAGCTCAAAATCATAAATCAAACCACCCTTAATCTATCAAGCACATAACCCTAAGATCTAAGCTAGGCTTGAAAATTAAATTGAGCTTATGCTCATTACAACTAACTTGGAAATACACTTAAATCTTTAATTTAAAACTTGAATTGAAAGATTTAAGGGTCAAGAGAATTTTTACCTCACTTAATCCAAGAGTAGGTTTGCTTGGCTCCAAAATTTTTTTCTTCCTTTCTCCTTGGTACAGCCGGCCTTGCTCCTTCAATGAGCACCAGAAATTTTTCCAGCCACTAAGGGGTTGTTCCTACACTTCTCCGGCCACTGAACACAAAATCAGCCACCTTCCAACAACTTTTCCTTTCACTTTCTCTCCTACCCTTGCTGCTGCCTCACAACCGGCCACCAATGGCCAAGTGGTTTCCAAATTTTTTCCAACTTCCTAGCTTGCTTCCTAGTGAAACCCGAACTCTCCTAAGACTATTTCCTTAAGTTTCCAAACTTTTTCTCTCTTCCTTGGCTGCTCTCAAGTTCGGTTTTTGTGAAGAGAAAATTGGGCAAAGTTTGGTTGCTTTTCTCAATTTTTGTGAACAAAAATGTTCAAATGGGTCTACTATTTATAGGAGAAGGAAAACTCTTCAAATTGCTCCAAAAACCCTCCAAATTTTTAAAAATTTCCCTTAAACCCTCTTAGTTGGCCGGCCACCTCATTATCTAGAGCCTTCCAAATTTCTTTCCAATCTTAACTAAATCCAAAAATGATGTCATAAATCAAAAGCTAGTGACATCATCCATATTAAGGTTTGTTTGGCTTTTTCCTTAGTAGACAATCCTTTTAAATGCCAAAACAGATATTGTTGGTACTGTGGTCTTTAATCCACAGTACTGGCTGCTAACTGCAGTCCAAAATTTATCTGTTTAAAGATGGACTGTACGAAAAATTCTCTTTTTGCTTAGAACTCTTAGGCCCTTAATTACCTTCTTAATGTGCTTGATTTTATTCTATGGTGGTTTTTAAAAATAACATAATCCATTTTATCAGAAAAATGGTTTTTTGCAGTATACTTCCTATACCGCTCATCATACTTCATCATCGTCACATATTTGACTTTTCCAATCAATCTTTGACCTATCGGGTCAACTTTGACTTTCTTAGTCAACTGTGACTTTCTTGGTCAACATTGACTTTCGTTGACTTTCTTGGTCAAGCTTTGACCAACATAAAATCATAACATTTTTGTACGTTTTTTACTAAAAAGGTCACGTGCTTAACTAAGCAATCATTTTTGAGTCTTATAAACTCATAAGAACTCATAAAATTCAATAAAAATCCTTAACCGGATTCTTTCATAAATACCATCATGGTACAATTTAAATTTCTATACAAGAATTGTAATGTTGTAAAATTCTAGTCATTACAGGCACGAGACGTACGGTTCCTGTGGCAGCCTAGTTATATGATATGGAGTTGATTTTCTACATCTGTCACATAGAGGCCCGGTTACAGGTCTCTTTAGCTAGCCGATGTTTCGCCGTGGATGCCAGGATATGGTGGATTACTATAGGCGAGCCACAGCTACCTAGTCGCACATGGGCTCATTTCCGTGCGGCTGTGAGCGCCAGGTACGGACCGTTGCTAGGAGAGGGAGCGGGCGACTTACTACGGGATCCTGAGATCTATCAGGATATGCACTATACCCACTACCTTAGTTATGTCGCTGACTGGCACGCATACCCTCAAGAGACCATGAGTCATTATTGCCGACTTTTTCAGGAGTCGATGATGCCTTTCATTCCTCAGGAGCTACATAGTCCCGAGCTTCAGGCATTAGTGATCCTTAAGAACGGATTGCCGATTCAGATCCGTCAGTACGTCCCCATGCCTGCGTGTAACGCCCCGACCGTCCACGTAGGGCCGACTACGCAGACGTAGGCCGTTACCTTACTTAACTTAATTCTTCATTCAAAAAGTTTAAACTGACTGAAGATTTATGAGTAAATTTTTTTTTTCTTTTTTTCTTGCTTACATAAAACTTAAATTATCCTCATACATATTCATAAGTACTCACTCGAGTACCGAGCTTTCATAATCATATTGAAAGCTAACATAATCATACCGTGGACCAATCCGACCTAATGCGGTTCGGTACAACACGAGGCAACTTGTTGCCATCATCCTTAAAAACCATTCCTTAACTCGTTCTTGAAAACAATTTCTTAAAAATAGTTTTCTTCTTGAAAACAGTTCCTTATCCATACAATCACATAACATAAAACACATCTTTCAAATTTATTTTTCAAAACATATTTTACATAGCATAAATTCAAAACCCGTGGCGGTGTCCATCCCACATTTCACAGCCTGTAGCGCCAGCCTTCACAGCCTTGCATCAAGTATTGCCGATAGGTTGCTAACCTACAGCATGAACGTAAGTAATGAGCTTATGCCCAGTAAGTACAACGTGCAATCCGCAAAACATTTTAACAAAAGAATGCATTGACCGATTATGCTTTCTTGTGAATCAATTAAACTTTCATATATTATCTTGATTATATTTCCTTACATGTCATGTGTGCACGTACCGTGGTCCATAGCTATGGAGTGGCGGGAGGCAGCCAATACAAACCAACTCAAACCATGAAATAAACTGTTTAACATGGAGTGATTGGGGCAGCCAATCCAACTCAGCCCAAACCATAGACTAAACCATTTAAACCCGCCATTATGGCAAGTCGGTATGACATAATGACCTTAGCTTGTCTTAACATGTGTTCTTACCATGTAGTTTATATTAGTGAACATGCTACATGATGTCACTATATTAAAACATAACATAACATAAACCATAACATAAACAACGTAACATAATTCTTCATAACATAACTATCGTAACATATCCATTATAACATACATCATCGTAACATAAACATCGTAACGTAACATAAACATCATACGTAAGCATCGTAACATAAACATCATACGTAAGCATCATAACATAACTTATGCATATCAATGCCTGAATTCTTGAAAAACATGTTATAAAAACATTTTTGCCCATGCTGTAGGCGGAGTTATACTTACTTGTCGTCCTATACTCTTGGTTAATCGTCCGAATCATGGCACGACAACAGTTCATACTCCTGTTTCCAAACAGGGTGTAAGATAAAAGTCATACACCTTTTATCTTACCATAAATCATAATCATTAAATGTTGGTGTCCTAACCAACATTTATGAGTAGCCTTAGTTATATTATATGTTCCCACCTATAACAACTTACGATAACTTGTTTGGTTACTTGCCGTAACCCTAGGGTTCATGGCCCAACATACTTAAACAATATCATACTAGGTTACTTCTGGTAACCTTGGGTACTAAGCCCAACCATTTTTAAATAGTACTAGGTTACTAATCTTATTAGGCCCAACCCACTATCTCGAGTATCTCATGTGGTTACTATAAGTAACCTAACTTATTTGGCCCAATAAAATTAGGTAACCTCTCCGGTTACTATCTGTCTTATAGTTGTCACCATAGGACCCGACGTATTTCAATTATTCTTGACAAACCTTTGTCAAGTTTTCTTTAAAAATCCTTATGAAAACCGTATTTTCATAAAATCTTAACATTTAAGCAAAGCAGTTAAAAACTGTCAAGCTCTGAAAACAATATTCAAAAACAGTTTCTTAAACTTTGGTTATCAGTGCATGTGCAGGAATTTCCTGCTTATGCACTGTTTTTCTGAAAATCCTGTGCTGGAATTTCTGTTTCCTATACAGTTTTGAGAATCAAATTGTACTTTAAAATATGTTCATAATTTGATAAAACTTTCTTCATGAAAGTTTAAGATCTTGAGAAACCCTAAAACTTTCATGTTTTGAGGAAAACCCAGTTCGGACTTTATCATGCCCTTATTCCTTGTTGAACTCACCTGGCCGTGCATAAATCCTGGGCACGGTCAGGCTCGGATTTTCATAAAAACCGAGGCTTTTGGAGCCTTATTTTGGAAAACAGTCTGGGTTACCCATTAGAAAAAACCATTCTCTACAACTTTGTAGTTTTGAGTTTCTTCAAATTCGGCCTCTAAGGGCCTCAAATTTCCATTTCTAGAACGCTGCCCAGTCTTGACCCGAGACTGGCAGTTTTGGTTCTTAAATTCGTTTCTCGTCCTAAAACGCGCACACTACCTCAACCGACCACAGCGGGAGCCTAAGATCACACATGCAATCGTTTCTAACGTTCCATTCCTGTAACGCCCCGAACCGTCACGCAGGGGTGAACTGCGCAGACGTGGGCCGTTACATTACTTGCTTAACTTACTTCTTAATTTAAAAAGCTTAAACTGACTGAAAATTTCGGAGTAAAATTTTTTTTTCTTTTCTTGTTTACATAAAACTTAACTTATCCTCATACATATTCATAAGTACTCACTCGAGTACCGAGCTTTCATAATCATATTGAAAGCTAACATAATCATACCGTGGACCAATCTGACCTAATGCGGTTCGGTACAACACGAGGCAACTTGCTTGCCGTCATCCTTAAAAACCATTCCTTAACTCGTTCTTGAAAACAATTTCTTAAAAATAGTTTTCTTCTTGAAAACAGTTCCTTATCCATACTATCACATAACAAAAACCACATCTTTAAAATATATTTTTCAAAACATATTTTACATAACATAATTTCAAAACCCGTGGCGGTGTCCATCCCACATTTCACAGTCTGTAGCGCCAGCCTTCACAGCCTTGCATCAAGTATTGCCGGTAGGTTGCTAACCTACAGCATGAACGTAAGTAATGAGCTTATGCCCAGTAAGTACAACATTCAATCTGCAAAACATTTTAACAAAAGAATACATTGACCGATTATGCTTTCTTGTCAATCAATTAAACTTTCATATATTATCTTGATTGTATTTCCTTATATGTCATGTGTGCACGTACCGTGGTCCAAAGCTATGGAGTGGTGGGAGGCAGCCAATCCAAACCAACTCAACCCATGAAACAAACTGTTTTACATGGACTGATTGGGGTAGCCCAAACCATAGATTAAACCATTTAAACCCGCCACTAAGGCAAGTCGGTACGACACAATGACCTTAGCTTGTCTTAAAATGTGTTCTTACCATGTAGTTTATATTAGTGAACATGCTACATGATGTCACTATATTAAAACATAACATAACATAAACCATAACAGAAACACCGTAACATAATTCTTCATAACATAACTATCGTAACATATCCATCGTAACATACATCATCGTAACATAAACATCGTAACGTAACATTAACATCATACGTAAGCATCGTAACATAAACATCATACGTAAGCATCGTAACATAAATATCATACGTAAGCATCATAACATAACTTATCCATATCAATGCATGAATTCTTGAAAAACATGTTATAAAAACATTTTTGCCCATGCTGTAGGCGGAGTTATATTTACTTGTCGTCCTATGCTCTTAGTTAATCGTCCGAATCATGGCACGACAACAGTTCATACTCCTGTTTCCAAACAGGGCGTAAGATAAGAGCCATAGACATTCTATCTTATCATAATTCATAATCGTTAAATGTTGGTGTCCTAACCAACATTTATGAGTAGCCTTAGTTATATTATATGTTCCCTCCTATAACAACTTACGATAACTTGTTTGGTTACTTGCCGTAACCCTAGGGTTCATGGCCCAACATACTTAAACAATATCATACTAGGTTACTTCTGGTAACCTTGGGTACTAAGCCCAACCATTCTTAAATAGTATTAGGTTACTAATCTTATTAGGCCCAACCCACTATCTCGGGTATCTCATGTGGTTACTATAAGTAACCTAACTTATTTGGCCTAATAAATTAGGTAACCTCTCCGGTTACTATCTGTCCTATAGTTGCCACCATAGGACCCGGCATATTTCAATTATTCTTGACAAACCTTTGTCAAGTTTTCCTTAAAAATCCTTATGAAAACCGTATTTTCATAAAATCTTAACATTTAAGCAAAGACAGTTAAAAACTGTCAAGCTCTGAAAACAATCTTTAAAAACAGTTTCTTAAACTTTGGTTATCAGTGCATGTGCAGGAATTTCCTGCTTATGCACTGTTTTTCTGAAAATCCTGTGCTGGAATTTCTATTTCCTGCACAGTTTTGAGAATCAAATTGTACTTTAAAATCTGTTCAGAATTTGATAAAACTTTCTTCATAAAAGTTGTATATCTCGGATAATACTACAACTTTCATGTTTTGAGAAAAATCTAGTTCGGAATTTATCATGCCCTTATTCCTTGTTGAACTCACCTGGCCGTGCATAAATCCTGGGGACGGTCAGGCTCGGATTTTCATAAAAACCGAGGCCTTTGGAGCCTTATTTTGAAAAACGGTTTACGTTGTCCTCTAGAAAAACCATTATCTACAACTTTGTAGTTTTGAGTTTCTTCAAATTTGGCCTCTAAGGACCTCAAATTCCCATTTCCAGAATGCTGCCCAGTCTTGACCCGAGACTGGCAGTTTTGGTTCTTAAATCTGTTTCTCATCCTAAAACACGCACACTACCTCAACCGACCACAGCGGGAGCCTAAGATCACACATGCAATCGTTTCTAACGTTCCATTCCATCAATCACATGATCATACATTCAATCTTAAACCTATGGGAACATATAACAACACATGGTAGGCAAACTCAAAACCCATAAGCACATCATCAAACATGCACCAAAATATAAACTAGAGACCACCACCCTAATCATGCACATGCTAGAAAACTTAACTAGAGCATTGGCATAAATAGTGAGCTTATGCTCTTACATCCAATGCTGGAAATACATTTAAACTTCCAATTTAAAACTCAATCGAAGAGCTTATGATTAAAGGAGATTACCTTGATTGAACGCAAGGCTAGGCTAGGAGTTTGGTTCATTTTTCTACCCTTTCTCCTTGGCTGCCTATAACCGGTTTTTCTCCTTCAATGAGCACTAAAACTTTTTGGTCATTTGGTGGTTCTTCCTACAAAATCCGGCTATCCTAATACCTACTTTTCTGCACTTTTCTCTTTTCTTTCTCTTCCTCTCCCATCGCCGGCCACTTGGCCTCCAATGGGTACCAATTTTTTCCTCAACTTTTTCTTTGATTTCCTACTTGAAAATCCGAACACTCTAGCTCACTTTTCTTTCTTTTCTTTCTCTTCTATGGCTCGGCCTTTTTGTGGAGAGGCGAGGGAAAATTTTGCCATAGTTTAGCTAAGGTTACAAAACTTACTTCAAATTTGTGAACCAACATCACCTATTTATAGGTGAAAATCATAGTTTCTAGAATTGCATATAAGGGTCTAAGATCAAAATATTTGCTCATTGCACCTCCTAGGTGGCCGGCCATAGTGAATCCTTGGTGGGCAAGTTACTTGCTCACCAAGTTTTGCTTACATCACCTAATGACATCACTTTGATGACATCACTTGCTTACATCACCTTGATGACATCACATTGATGACATCACCTTGATAACATCATCAAGCCAAATACTTGTTCTCCAAGCACACAAAGAACCAGCCATTAGGAATCCTTGGTGGGCAAGTTTCTTGCTCACCAAGTTTGGCTTACATCACCCCTGTGACATCATTCGCTTACATCATTTTGACGACATCATCTTGATGACATCATCAAGCCAATTTCTTGCTCACCAAGCATTAGAAAATCCGGCCATGTATGTGTGGAAGATAAGGAAAATCTTTCCAAGCTTATCCTATCTTAATTCCTTGTTCCAATGTAACTAGGCTTGTAACCAATTTTTGGCCTACTTGAAACCTTGGTTAGGAATTTCCATAATTCTATAATTACATACTTATCCATCATTACTAACTTTTCTTAAATTTACACTTTGGCCCCTATGGACAAAATATTTACAATTTAGTCCCTGTAGGTCGCCAACTATGGCGGAGCCACTTGGTTTCCATTTCGTGCATAATTATCCACTTAATTCTAAAATCCAATAATATAATCCTGCAGTCCATTTCCTTACCATTTTACATAATATCAATACTGTTTTTCACCAAAACAGTATTGTCATACTGGACTACAGTCCAGAATTCATCTGCATAATTATTGGACTGCGTATCGGATTTTCTTAGGACTTAAAACTATTTAGACCTTATCGCTCTACAAATTGTGCCTGATTTTTCTACGGTGGTCTCATAGCTTATTATTACTTAATTGTCCTTAAATGACGGTTTTCTGCAGTATAATTTCCATACTGATTATCACACTGCAGTACCGCCTCAGTCAAACATAAAGTTAACTTGGTCAAACTTTGACCGGCATAAAATCATAAATTCTCATTTTGCCCTTTTTCCTCAAAAGGCCACATGCTTGACTTAAGCAAACTATTGTTGAGTCTCGTAGCTAATTAAACGAGAACTCACACATAAACTGATATTCTGCTCAGATCATGAGCTTCATATCGACATACAAGTTTCAAACTTGAGATTTTCCTTGTCTAAAGGGAAATCATAGGTTCATCAGAATTCCGGGTATTACATTCTACCCTCCTTAAATAAATTTTCGTCCTCGAAAATTCGAATCATTCTAAGTGGCTTTTCTTAAAATCCACTATCGATTCATAATAACTTGTTCATGTTCCCATTTTCACACTTTGATGGGATCATGCCTCTTATCTAGAACCATATTCTTATCTTCATATCATGTCATCATACTTTCATACATTCTTACTTCATACTATCTTACTTTCATACTACATACATTCTTACTTACATACATTCATGCTTACGTACTTGCATACTTCCTTACTTACATACATTCATACTTACATACTTACATATTTTCATGCTATCATATTCTCCTTTCATATTGCATCACAAGAACTATCTTCATAAAAATTTGAGCAAGTATATCATATAACTTGCCATGTTTAAAAAACATTTCTTATCATATAACTTTTCATACATGAAAAGCGTTTCATACTTTATAATTTTTTTCCACACTTGGAAAACATATCTTAAAATAGCTTATTTCTTGAACCTTGATCTTATGCTATTAGAACCCTTTACTTATCATAATGGCCCCTTTCTTGGAACTCATCCCATTCTTGGAACTTGTCCCTCAAGGATTCGGCCTATGACCCCTATCTTGGGACTTGTCCCTCAAGGATTCGGTCATTTAACGAACATAACGGCTCCTATCTGGGAACCTTTACTGTTCATAACAGCCCCTATAATGGAATTCTTCCTCAAGGATTCGGCTGTATTACATAAAATGAGGGATTCTTTCAAGCATGAGCTTAAGATTTAAGCATCTTTTATAAAAATATTTCCTTTGAATTCTTTCAAAGTTAATAATGGAGAAAGCTTGATATTGTTCGAGTGATGCAATACTTATATCATATCGACTAGCTGCTTGCTAGCTAATAGAATGGTAGAAGCTTCTCTCATTGCTTCTAACATTTTCTTCATAACTCAAAATCATTATCCTTAGGAATGTCTAAAACTTCCCATTATTTCATAATTTCCCTTACTAAGGGATCATATCCTTAATTTCCTCGTCATACTGATAGCCATCATTCAACTTCTTATTTGTGCATTGCCTTGATATTACCACCAGTCAAGGCACTAACAAACATCTTTCCATACCTATTATCATTCTTATGGGAGCATAAGTTTCACAACCACGAAACTTATATTCTATAGCATCTAGCTTATTTCTTAAAATGAAAACTTTCAGATTATCACCCTACTGAGGTAAGGCGATAGGCTATCTGATCTCGAAGCCTATTCATTTCTTATTGCTACTCTAGCATTTATCATCATGACTTGGCTATCATAGTTGCAAGATGAGGCTCTTGCAGAAATTGGTTCGGTTGTACCAGTAACGAACCATTTTCTAGTTTCTAATTCTAATTCTCAACATGTCTATCACTCATTCCTTCATTCATATCTTAACATATCTGTAACGCCCCGAACCGTCACGCGTAGGGGCGTCCTACAGCGCAGACGTGGGCCGTTACATTACTTGCTTAACTTACTTCTTAATTTAAAAAACTTAAACTGCGGAAAATTCGGAGTAAAAAATTTTTTCTTTTCTTACTTTGAACTTAACTTATCTTCATGCATAATCATATGTACTCACTCGAGTACCGAGCTTTCATAATCATATTGAAAGCTAACATAATCATACCGTGGACCAATCCGACTAATGCGGTTTGGTACAACACGAGGCAACTTGTTGCCATCATCCTTAAAAACCATTCCTTAACTCGTTCTTGAAAACAATTTCTTAAAAATAGTTTTCTTCTTGAAAACAGTTCCTTATCCATACAATCACATAACATAAAACACATCTTTCAAATTTATTTTTCAAAACATATTTTACATAGCATAAATTCAAAACCCGTGACGGTGTCCATCCCACATTTCACAGCCTGTAGCGCCAGCCTTCACAGCCTTGCATCAAGTATTGCCGATAGGTTGCTAACCTACACCATGAACGTAAGTAATGAGCTTATGCCCAGTAAGTACAACGTGCAATCCGCAAACATTTTAACAAAAGAATGCATTGACCGATTATGCTTTCTTGTGAATCAATTAAACTTTCATATATTATCTTGATTATATTTCCTTACATGTCATGTGTGCACGTACCGTGGTCCATAGCTATGGAGTGGCGGGAGGCAGCCAATCCAAACCAACTCAAACCATGAAATAAACTGTTTAACATGGAGTGATAGGGGCAGCCAATCCAACTCAGCCCAAACCATAGACTAAACCATTTAAACCCGCCATTATGGCAAGTCGGTACGACACAATGACCTTAGCTTGTCTTAACATGTGTTCTTACCATGTAGTTTATATTAGTGAACATGCTACATGATGTCACTATATTAAACATAACATAACATAAACCATAACATAAACAACGTAACATAATTCTTCATAACATAACTATCGTAACATATCCATTATAACATACATCATCGTAGCATAAACATCGTAACGTAACATAAACATCATACGTAAGCATCATAACATAACTTATGCATATCAATGCCTGAATTCTTGAAAAACATGTTATAAAAAACATTCTTGCCCATGCTGTAGGCGGAGTTATACTTACTTGTCGTCCTATACTCTTGGTTAATCGTCCGAATCATGGCACGACAACAGTTCATACTCCTGTTTCCAAACAGGGTGTAAGATAAAAGTCATACACCTTTTATCTTACCATAAATCATAATCATTAAATGTTGGTGTCCTAACCAACATTTATGAGTAGCCTTAGTTATATTATATAACTTACGATAACTTGTTTGGTTACTTGCCGTAACCCTAGGGTTCATGGCCCAACATACTTAAACAATATCATACTAGGTTACTTCTGGTAACCTTGGGTACTAAGCCCAACCATTTTTAAATAGTACTAGGTTACTAATCTTATTAGGCCAACCCACTATCTCGAGTATCTCATGTGGTTACTATAAGTAACCTAACTTATTTGGCCCAATAAAATTAGGTAACCTCTCCGGTTACTATCTGTCTTATAGTTGTCACCATAGGACCGGCGTATTTCAATTATTCTTGACAAACCTTTGTCAAGTTTTCTTTAAAAATCCTTATAAAACCGTATTTTCATAAAATCTTAACATTTAAGCAAAGCAGTTAAAAACTGTCAAGCTCTGAAAACAATATTCAAAAACAGTTTCTTAAACTTTGGTTATCAGTGCATGTGCAGGAATTTCCTGCTTATGCACTGTTTTTCTGAAAATCCTGTGCTGGAATTTCTGTTTCCTGTACAGTTTTGAGAATCAAATTGTACTTTAAAATATGTTCATAATTTGATAAAACTTTCTTCATGAAAGTTTCAGATCTGAGAAACCCTAAAACTTTCATGTTTTGAGGAAAACCCAGTTCGGACTTTATCATGCCCTTATTCCTTGTTGAACTCACCTGGCCGTGCATAATCCTGGGCACGGTCAGGCTCGGATTTTCATAAAAACCGAGGCTTTGGAGCCTTATTTTGGAAAACAGTCTGCGTTGCCCACTAGAAAAACCATTCTCTACAACTTTGTAGTTTTGAGTTTCTTCAAATTCGGCCTCTAAGGGCCTCAAATTTCCATTTCTAGAACGCTGCCCAGTCTTGACCCGAGACTGGCAGTTTTGGTTCTTAAATTCGTTTCTCGTCCTAAAACGCGCACACTACCTCAACCGACCACAGCGGGAGCCTAAGATCACACATGCAATCGTTTCTAACGTTCCATTCCTGTAACGCCCGAACCGTCACGCAGGGGTGGACTGCGCAGACGTGGGCCGTTACATTACTTGCTTAACTTACTTCTTAATTTAAAAAGCTTAAACTGACTGAAAATTTCGGAGTAAAATTTTTTTTTTCTTTTCTTGTTTACATAAAACTTAACTTATCCTCATACATATTCATAAGTACTCACTCGAGTACCGAGCTTTCATAATCATATTGAAAGCTAACATAATCATACCGTGGACCAATCTGACCTAATGCGGTTCGGTACAACACGAGGCAACTTGCTTGCCTCATCCTTAAAACCATTCCTTAACTCGTTCTTGAAAACAATTTCTTAAAAATAGTTTTCTTCTTGAAAACAGTTCTTATCCATACTATCACATAACAAAACACATCTTTAAAATATATTTTTCAAAAATATTTTACATAACATAATTTCAAAACCGTGGCGGTGTCCATCCCACATTTCACAGTCTGTAGCGCCAGCCTTCACAGCCTTGCATCAAGTATTGCCGGTAGGTTGCTAACCTACAGCATGAACGTAAGTAATGAGCTTATGCCCAGTAAGTACAACGTTCAATCTGCAAAACATTTTAACAAAAGAATACATTGACCGATTATGCTTTCTTGTGAATCAATTAAACTTTCATATATTATCTTGATTATATTTCCTTATATGTCATGTGTGCACGTACGTGGTCCATAGCTATGGAGTGGTGGGAGGCAGCCAATCCAAACCAACTCAACCCATGAAACAAACTGTTTACATGGACTGATTGGGGCAGCCAATCCAGCTCAGCCCAAACCATAGATTAAACCATTTAAACCCGCCACTAAGGCAAGTCGGTACGACACAATGACCTTAGCTTGTCTTAAAATGTGTTCTTACCATGTAGTTTATATTAGTGAACATGCTGCATGATGTCACTATATTAAAAACATAACATAACATAACCATAACAGAAAACACGTAACATAATCTTCATAACATAACTATCGTAAATATCCATCGTAACATACATCATCGTAACATAAACATCGTAACGTAACATTAACATCATACGTAAGCATCGTAACATAAACATCATACGTAAGCATCGTAACATAAATATCATACGTAAGCATCATAACATAACTTATCCATATCAATGCATGAATTCTTGAAAACATGTTATAAAACATTTTTTGCCCATGCTGTAGGCGGAGT
>JAINRH010000156.1:0-31384 GCA_025413025.1 Ficus hispida
CCTTGAAGTAGATGACACCATCTGCAGCAGTTCTAAACTCATTGCTTTTAACCGCCAAAAAAGCTGAGTTTTCATCAAAAAGGAATCCTTTTCTTGGTGAGACTTAATGGATTCCATCAAATTAGAATGAATGGTTAGAGAAGATAATTTCCCCGTTATCATCTCCAATTTAAACTCAGAAATCTCTTTTGTAGTGGCTTAGGAAACATTCCGATAGACATCAGCATGCCTACGGATTTCCTACTTAAGGCGTCTGCTACTTCTATTCGCCTTTCCAGGATGATAAAGGAATCTCACAGTCATAATCCTTAACAAGCTCCAGCCATCTACGTTGTCTCATATTGAGCTCCTTCTGAGTAAAAATATACTTAAGGCTCTGGTGATCAGTGTAGATTTCACACTTATTCCCATACAAATAATGTCTCCAAATCTTAAGTGCGAAAACTACTGGCCCGGCGAGCTCTAAATCGTGCGTGGGATAATTCTTTTCGTGAATCTTTAACTGTCGGGATGCATAGGCCACTACCTTGCCGTCCTGCATCAAGACAGCTCCTAATCCATTCTTAGAAGCGTCACTATAGATCACGAAATTTCCTGCATCTACATCAGGAATAATCAACACAGCGCACTCGTCAGCCTCTTCTTGAGCTCCTGGAAATTCTCCTCACACTTCTGAGTCCATTCAAAAGTCTTTCCTTTTCTGGTAAGAGCAGTGAGGGGTGTAGCGATCTTGGAAAATCCCTCGACGAATCGTCGGTAATAGCCAGCTAATCCAAGGAAACTCCTTATTTCTGTAACGTTTGTGGGTGCTGGCCATGCACTAACCGCCTCCACTTTAGCAGGATCTACTGAAATTCCTTCCTTCGATACTACATGACCCAAGAAATGAACTTTTTCCAACCAAAATTCACATTTTGTGAATTTGGCATATAGCTGATTCCTTCTCAACGTCTCCATCACCAATCTAAGATGATGCTCATGTTCCTCTTTGGACCTTGAGTATATTAGAATATCGTCAATAAAAACAATGACGAACTTATCTAGGTATTCTTTGAATACTCGATTCATAAGGTCCATAAATACTGTCGGGCATTGGTTAGTCCGAATGGCATAACCAAAAACTCATAGTGCCCGTAACGTGTTCGAAAGGCCGTCTTGGAGATATCTGCCTCCTTGATCCTGAGCTGATGATAGCCTGAACGTAGATCGACCTTCGAAAATACTACTGCTTCTCTGAGTTGATCGAAGAGATCGTCAATCCTTGGAAGAGGATACTTGTTCTTGATCGTAATCTTATTCAACTCACGGTAGTCGATACACATACGCATGATCCATCTTTCTTTTTTACGAACAACACTGGTGCTCCCCATGGGGAGTAACTCTGTCGGATGAATCCTTTATCAAGCAGTTCTTGTAACTGCACTTGCAATTCCCTAAGCTCAGCTGGTGCCATACGGTAAGGTGCTTTGGAGATCGGTGCAACTCCAGGTAGTAATTCGATTTCGAACAAAATCTCGCGTTCTGGCGGAAGTCCGGGTAAATCCTTCGGAAAGATATCCACATATTCCTTTATAATGGGAACATCTTCCGGTATCAACTCCACTTCACAATCCTTATCCTTCATGTTAGCTAAATATCCTTGACAACCATTAGCTAACATCTTCCAAGCCTTCATTACTGAAACCAGTTTGGTTGCTGAATTCCGAGATTGTCCGTAGAAATTAAACTCCTCCTCTTCGTACGGGTTAAACGTTACACAACGCTTTCGACAGTCAATCTTGGCGTTGTATTTGCCTAAGAAGTCCATCCCTAAGATCACATCGAAATCCTGAAGCTTGATCACGATGAGATCTACAAACAATTCTCTGCCACAGATAGTCACGGAAGTATTTCGTACCAAAAATTGGACCACAAAATCTCTCCGGATGGCAAAGAGGTTTTAACAGGTTGATCTAAACTATCCACTCCTTTTCCTAACTTCTGGGCGAACTCCAGGGATACAAATGAGTGAGTAGCCCAGAATCAAACAAGGCAACAGCATCATAAGTGGTGATAGAAATCTGACCTGTCACCACATGTGATGTCCCAGCTTCAGCATCACCCCTGGTGTAGCATAGATCCTGGCTTGAGGTTCAGGGGCCTCTAATCTGCCTTGAGTGATTGAGGGTCCTTCAAGCTTAGCTTGGACTGCATGCAGCTGCCTGTTGTGTTCTGACTCGGGTACGAAGGATTTTGACCTCGGTTATTCAAATGGCAGTTCTTCGCATAATGCCCTTCCTTACCACACAGGAAGCAGGCATTTGACCCCATTCTACAAACTCCTGGGTGTTTCCTTCCACACCAGTACACGTGGGGTAATCAGTGCTAGTACCCTCATTTCCTTTATTGTTCTTCTTCTGAGGGTAATTCCTTTGCTGACCCTGGCCAGAGAAACTCCCTTTTCTCTTGTTCCTCCCAAAATGTTTGGAACCTTGGGCCGGGCTACTTATCGGGCCTTTCTGACTCAACTCTAGACCTTGACGGGGCTGCGTCAGCTTTACTACGGTTTTCTCCTCCTTTCTGGCCTTAAAAATCTGAGCCCTTGCTTCCTTGTCCTGGTTTATCCAATACTCGGCTCTCATTGCCCGACTCACACAGTCGGATACCAGGGTAGGTGGACTACTGCCAGCACTAACCTGCTTGGCAATATCAGTACGGAACATCTTCATCATCCTTCTCACCTTTTCCGTTTCATTGGGAACCAACTCGGGACACAACCGGGCTAACTGATCAAATTTCTTGACAGCCTCCAATACTGTCATTGACCCTTGTTTCAAACTGGCGAACTCATCCTGCTGAGCTGCCAGGATTTCCCTGTTGTAGTACGTGGTGCGGAACTCCGTCACAAAATCTTGCCAGCCCATGGTGGCAACATCTCGACGCATCTGGACAGTCCTCCACCAGTGTCTAGCGTCTTTCTTGAGTGCAAAGGAAGCACATAGAACTTGTTCCTGTTCCGATAGCCTCATAAAGTCCAAGATAACTTGGATATCGATTAACCAATTATCCGCAGCTATCGGGTCCATCAGTCCTTCGAATTCAGGTGCCTTCATTCGCCTGAATCTTTCGTACAATAAATCCTCCCGTACTGGCTGCATGTTTACTGGAACTCCTGCAGGTACTAACGGAACTCCAAAATTCCGTGGATTTTCTGGCTGTACCTCTGGTTGAACTTCTGGTTCCGGAGGTACTCTATCCTGTTGTAGAGGAACTTCCTCAGCTCGAGGTCTCTGGTTCACATGAGTTAATTGCTCCCTGCAATCTATTCGTTTCTCGCTGCTGTTCCAGCAGCTGCCGTTGCAAATTCGTTACAACGGTTGCGAAATCTGGTTCTGGCTGATTTACAGGTACCGTACGACGAGTACGAACCATTTTCTAGTTCCTATCAAATCACAAGAAAAGATATTATCATACTAGGAATATCCTTTCTTTCATACCTTTCTTATCATAGCATAACATATTACGTTACATCAGAACGTTATCATATCAGAACATTTTCATCGTATTATAGCATATACAACTCGTAATATGCCTTTCATAATCATATCATAACTTTTCATAAACATATCATATCATTCTTGAACTGACTTTTTACATTCTTATAAAAAGTACTTCATATTTACAATCTTGTAATTACATTTTAACACGATCACTGTACATACATAATCATAACTTCTGATGGAAGTGTCTAACACTTTCTCATCATATAACAGTACAAGCCTATCGTCAAAAGGACACAAAAAGATAAGCTAGTACTTATTAGTCGTAAACTACTCAAAAATACATATACACGATTAGTCTATTCTTGGTGTTCGATCGTAACCACCGAGGATGTGTCGGAATCTGACTCCTCAGCTCCGTTATGAAACACAATCTCTTCGGGGTCCTCGCCATAATCAAACACATCATCATTCTCTAGCCAGCCCGCATGCTCAATTTCTGGCGCTGGCTCTATTTCTTCCTCGTCGTCACTAGAAATGTCAATAATCAGGGGATTAGGATCTAATGGCTGATCCTCCAGGACAACTAGGAAGTTATCAAACTCATTTACGGCCATATCGGCCTCGGCGTCTTGGGGTGGTGCTGGATTGGCCTCGAAAGGCGGCTCTCCCATCCCAGCCTCATCGACTGGTGCCTGCGGACCACCCGCAACCTCAGCAACCTGCATGGCTTGCATGACCGCCTCCGCCTCTAAAATGTCATCGATCATGTTCCCCACCGTCGTGCCAGGCATCGGTATAGGAACATACTGCCGGATCTGATGAGGCAGTCCATCTCGAAGCGTCTGCAATGCCAATGTCACCGGGTTAGCCAGGTCCTGGGGGACATATGGCAGTAACTCCTCCTGGAACCTCCGACAGTAGTGGCTCATAGACTCCTGCGGATAGGCGTGCCAAACCATTGAAAAACTCAGATATCGGCCGTGGAGCATATCCCGGTACATCGTCGGATCGCGATAGGGCTCATCTGCCCCCTCATCTGGTATCGGTCCATAGCGTGCAACTAGTAACGCACGGAAATGCGCCCAGGTCCGACTTGGCATTTCTCTCTCTACTATCGTCATCCACCAAAGTCGAACGTCTACTGCGAAACATCGACTGGCTAATGAGACCTGTAGTCGCTCCTCGATATGGCAAAGATGGAAAATTAATTCCATGTCATATAGCCATGCTGCTAATGACACCGTCCGTCTAGTGCCATCAAAAATCATAGGATGCGACTCGTAGAAAGACATCACTGCACGCCGATCCTCATTGACATGCGCGGGATCCATCTTGTCGGATCTATAATAACATAATTACGTAATAAGTATTTACTCATAAAATAAAATTACTTACAATGATGGTGGCGATGGCAGGCATACTGTGAAATTGGATAGCAGGAAACCAGTCTGATACCAACTCTGTAACGACCCGCCTTGCACAGGCCGTTACGATACATACATACATACATTCTTATAACTTAACATAAACAGCGGAAATTTTTTTTTTTTTTTTATACGTAACGCGTACGAGCGATTAGCCATATATATATATATACGGCGCGGATAAGTGGAAAGCATAATAATATAACGATGTTCGGAAAACAAAATCATATACATAAACAAAACGCGTAGCGGCTATTAATCCCACATTTCACAGTTCGCCCTGCCACGCTCGCCATCTTGTATCAACAACTGCCCATAGGTTGCTTACCTACAGCATAGACGTAAGACGTGAGCTTTCGCTCAGCAAGTACAACATAATTATCCGTGACAATACAACTCAAAACATAATCCATCACAATCTTATAATATAGCATAATTTCTCATAGCACAACATACTTAACTCATACATAACATACGGAACTCATCATAACATACTTAATTCATACATAACGTACTGAACTCATCATAACATACTTAATTCATACATAACATACTTAACTCATACATAACGTACATACCATTTCATGACATCGCATAATATATGCATGAACCGATTATGCTCTTATTATGCTATCTTGTTCATTCTTAACTTATCTTACTTATGGGCCCTATAACATAAGTGTACGTACCGGGTGCGCTCTATGGGCTTACTCTTGCCATAGCTCAACCCGACCTGACGCGGGTCGGTACGACACGGCAAGCTCGCTTGCCATCATACTTGCTTTTCATGATCTCATAATTGATCTTGTTAGTGAACATGCTTCGTGATGTCACTAAACTTAAGTCATACTCATATCTTAACATCATGCCTTATCTCATAATCATAAACTTGATATCATCATAACAATCATAAGCTTGATATCATCATAATAATCATAACACCGCATCAAACAATTCTAGCATACATTTACATCACATTCTAATAGCGATCATTCATCATACTTGGGTAAGTATACAACGGAAAGTCTATGCTGTAGACGGAGTTGTACTTACCAGTTTCTAACTCTCAAATTTAGCGTTTCTCCTAACCGAGTGGTTCTCCTGTTTTCACAGAAAAATCATAGGATGAGAATCATCCTATCATAGTATCATACAACCCTAGTTATTAACTTATCTCAGTATAAGGATATCAAGAACATAGCATAAACTTTAAAATCCTATTGTCTTTTAAAACACTAAAATTCTAAAAACAAACTATATTTGAAATCAGTCTTTAAATTTGATCATTTTTTAACAAATCTGTTCCGAATTTGAAAATATTTCCTTCATGAAAGTTGTAGACCTTGAAGGTTCCTACAACTTCTGTTTTTAACTCAAAACTCAAATCTGACTTAAACATGCTTGTTTCTGCCTTTCAAAATTCTTCGACCATTTTCATTACCCTAAAATTTGGTCTCGGGTTTTTGTAAAAAGAAGGTCTTAGAGGCCTGATTTTTAAAAACTGGCTGCGCTGGCCCCTAGGATTTTCCCTTCTCTACAACTTTGTAGTTTTAACTTTTTCATGATTCGGCCTCTAAAGGCCTCAAAATTCGCTTTTCAAATTTACTGTCCAGTTTGACCCGAAACTGGCAGTTTTTGTTCGGTTTGGGTTTTAGGTAATCTAACATGCACACTACCTCAAACGGATACCCCGTGAGCCTATATCAAGCATGCAGGCGTTACCTAATCATTTCATACTCATACAATCAGATCTTACTCATATAATTTTTGTAAAACAAAAATCTTAAACTTGCATAACATTCTATTTCGAACTAGCATATCGAAACCGAAAACTATCAACTACACATAAAGCATAGTACTTGAATTTACTTTTCATAAACTCATGCTTATACATAACATCACACTCATAATCTTCTTATCAAAAACGTGAATGAAAACTAGAGGTTAAAGAGTTTACCTCAAGCTTCACAAAACAAATTCTAGCTTAGGTTTTGGAGGTTTTCTTTTTCACTAGACCAACACCAACCGAAACTGATTTCACTCACACTTTTGGTCGGCTTTTAAGTGGTAAGAGAGATGCTTGATGGCTGAGAGGTGAACTAAAAGAATCCTACAGATTTTGCCTTCATCTATTTATAGATGAATTTTTGTTCTTACTTTGCCAACTAGTCCTCCAAACTTTTTATTTTTTTCCAGCAAATCCTTGTGTGCTGGCCGGCCATGGCTGGCCCTAGGAAATGAGTAAGCAAAGCTAAATTGACTCACCAAGGCTACTAGGTGATGTGCCTTGCCCTTAGGATGGCTGGTCATTAGAGTGATGATGTGTCAAAATCCTAGCTAGCCATGGTGGCAAAGCTAGACATGCTGATTCATCTAAGCTACATCATGGTGTCATCCTTACATTGGCCGGATTTTGGTGCTGATTTAGCAAGGCCTTGGCTGGCCAAAGAGGCAAGCTAAAAGGCTGACTCATCAAGGCTAGACCATGAGATGTCTCTCCCTCCAAATAGCCGGATTTGGTGTAGGTTTGGCAAGAGCTTGGCTTGCCAAATGAGCAAGCTAAAATAGTGATTCACCAAGGCTAGGCCATTAGGTGTCTAAACCATATGGTGGCCGGCCTTAGGTGGCTTGGTTTGCATGGCTTTGCTAGCCAAATAGGCTAGGCTAAAGTGCTTACTAACCAAGGCTAGTTTCATGATGTGTCTAGCCAAGGTGGTGGCCGGTTCCTTGGTGTGCCAAATGGACAGATTTTTGCTCAATGATTCATCACAAATAGCCAAGTAAGCATGACTAAAATGCTTACTAAGCAAGGCTAGGTTTTTAGGTGTCAAACTCATAAAGAAACACCTAATTCCCTATCTACTAATCAGCCCTTAAAGTCATACAATTTTCTTGCAATTATTCATAAGGTGGCCGGCCAATCTTTGCTAGGTATAAAAGTTGCAAAATGCAACATAGCTTAGTATGCAAAACTACTTTGCTTACTAGGCAAGGTTAAAATTATGAGGTATCAAATTCTAATGAACTTCAAATTTTTCATACCTTGCCTATTGGTCCTTAAGAGCAAAATATCAGCTCATTAACCCTTAATGTGGCCGGTTCCCTTAAGTACAAGTGTAGGCAAATGATTGGTCAATTTTGAACCAATCCAAACCTAACTTGATTCCTTGGTTTCCAACTAGGTTAACCAAATTTAAAAATCATCATAAACTAAATTGAACTAGGAAATCTAACTAGAAAATCCATAGTTCCATAAATTTACAAATTTATCTATCGAACCACAATTTTCACAAAATTGCACTTTGGCCCCTAAAGGCAAAAATATTTGCACTTTAGTCCCTATAGGGTGGCCGGTTCTCAAAGTGACATTTGTCATTCTTTTTAAGACCTCACTTGGCTTATCTCCTAAACACAGTTCATTTTCATACTGGTATACATATTCAGATACTGTTTTCAACTGATAACAGTATACTTGCACTGGACCATTATCCAGATTTTGTCTGAACTGCGTCTAGGGTTCTCTTAATTTTAGAAACTACTAACAGAGAATCAGAAATCATAGATTTGCCTTTTACTACAAAAAGGTCTTTCGAAGAATTTAACATAACACATAAACATTTCTTAATTACAAACTTTGATTATTCATAACAAAAAATCAAAATTCGTAAACAAGCTGATCATTACATTTTATACCGTTTTACTCAAAAGATCACTTGCTTTACAAAGCAATAATTTTTGGAGTCTTATAAAAACATAAGAACTCATAATATCTAATAAAAACCCTAAGCTGGGCTTTTCATAAATACCTTCAGGGCATAATTCAAATATCTGTACAAGACATTATGACGTTGGGAAATTCTAGTTATTACATCCAATTTCACAGTTCTGCCGCCAGAGCCACAGTTTTGCAAGTAAGTTTTCTTACTCTAGTTAGGTATAGTAACTATGTGAGGTCATAGTTTTGCAATAGTGTAGATATGAACCTGGTGTCAAACCCGGGTACGATTGAGGAGGACCGCAAGACTTCATTCGCATTCGAAGGAATGGAGTCACGCATCTTCGATGGGATTCAAGAAACGGCTGCATTAGCTGTGTGGCTACACGATATGAAGACGATACGTCAGTTGTGTTGCAGCTGGCGCATTTATCCAGATGAGTCTATGGGCTATGATTGTCAGTGGATCAGAGTTGCGCAGCGAAAGCGTGATGGATAAGCTGAGCCTACAATAGGATATGGTGAGATCGTGATGAATCTCTAGTATGGTACGCTAAGATATGGATGAAGGAATAAGTGTTAGACATGTTGATAATTAGAATTAGAAACTAGAAAATGGTTCGTTGCTGGTACAACCGAATCAATTTCTACAAGAGCCTCATCTTGCAACTATGATAGCCAAGTCATGATGATAAATGCTAGAGTAGCAATAAGAAATGAATAGGCTTCGAGATCAGATAGCCTATCGCCTTACCCTAGTAGGGTGATAATCTGGAAGTTTCCATTTTAAGAAATAAGCTAGAGGCTATAAAACTTAAGTTTCCCGGTTGTAAAACTTATGCTCCCATAAGTATGATAATAGGTATGGAAAGATGTTTGGTAGTGCCTTGACTGGTGGTAATATCAAGGTAATGCACAAACAATAAGTTGAATGATGGCTATCAGTATGATGATGAAATTAAGAATATGATCCCTTAGTAAGGGAAATTATGAAATAATGGGAAGTTTTAGACATTCCTAAGGATTATGATTTTATGTTATGAAGAAAATGTTAGAAGCAATGAGAGAAGCTTCTACCATTCTGCTACCTAGCAAGCAGCTAGTCGATATGATATAAGTATTGCATCACTCGAACGATATCAAGCTCTCTCCATTAATTGACTTTGAAAGAATTCAAAGGAAATATTTTTATAAAAGATGCTTAAATCTTGAGCTCATGCTTGAAAGAACCCCTCATTTTATGTAATATAGCCGAATCCTTGAGGAAGAATTCCAAGATAGGGGCTGTTATGAACAATAAAGGTTCCAAGATAGGAGCCTTTATGTTCAGTAAATGACCGAATCCTTGAGGGACAAGTCCCAAGATAGGGGTCATAGGCCGAATCCTTGAGGGACAAGTTCCAAGAATGGAATGAGTTCCAAGAAAGGGGCTATTATGATAAGGAAAGGGTTCTAATAGCATAAGATCAAGGTTCAAAAAAGAAGCTATTTTAAGATATGTTTTCCAAGTGTGGAAAATTTTTAAAGTATGAAACGCTTTTCATGTATGAAAAGTTATATGATAAGAAATGTTTTTCAAACATGGCAAGTTATATGATATACTTGCTCAAATTTTTATGAAGATAGTTCTTGTGATGCAATATGAAAGGAGAATATGATAGTATGCAAGTATGTAAGTATGTAAGTATGAATGTATGTAAGTATGAACGTATGTAAGTAAGAAAATATGCAGCATGAAAGTAAGATAGTATGAAGTAAGAATGAATGAAAGTATGATGACATGATATGAAAGTAAGAGTATGGTTCTAGACAAGAAACATGATCCCATTAAAGTATAAAAATGGGAACATGAACAAGTTACTATGGATCAATAGTGGATTGAAGAAAAGCCACTTAGAATGATTCGAATTTTCGAGGACGAAAATTTATTTAAGGAGGGTAGAATGTAATACCCGAAATTTCAATGAACCTATGATTTCCTTTTAGACAAGGAAAATCCCAAGTCTTACTCTTGTATGACGGTATGAAGCTCACGATCTGAGTTAAATATCAGTATATGTTTGAGTTCTCGTTTAATTAGCTATGAGACTCAATAAGCAGTTTGCTTAGTCATGCATCTAACCCTTGAGCAAAAAGGGAAGAAAAATCATATGATTTTATGATTGGTCAAAGTTTGACCGAAAAAGTCAAAGTTGACCGAAAAGTCAAAAGGTTGACCAGGAAGGTCAATTAGATGAAGGTGCTGAGATACGGCAAAGCAGTATGGAATTATATTGCGGTAAACCTTCGTTGCGGTCAAATTAGCAAGCATAAGTTATGAGATCATCCTAGAAAATCAAGCACACCAAGTATGGTATTAAGGGCAAGAAAGGTGCCAAGAGATAAGAAAAAATTTTATTCAGTTCATTTTTACACAGATAAATTTTGGACTGTAGTACAGTGTAAAATACTGTTATTAGTTAATAACAGTATTGGAAATATCTGTGTTAGTATAAAAATGGACTGTATATTAAGTAACAAGCCAAACAAGGCCTTATGATGTCTTCACCTTATCTTGGATTTATGACATCATTATTGATTAAAGAAAAGTGGGAAAAATATTTGGATGCCACCTAGCATAAAATGGCCGGCCACATTTAGGGGCTAAAATGCAAATATTTTGCATTTAGGGGCCAAAGTGTAATTTTAAGAAATTACCTTGATGATGTAAGCAAGGTGACATAAGTATGATGAGGTAAGCAAACTTGGTCTCCAAGCAAATTGTAATGGCCGGCTACCTTCAAGGATAAATGGGCAAATATTTTGTCATTTACGGACTAAAATGCAAATTTAAGAAAATGTGATGCAAGTAAGGTGATGTAAGCAAGGTGATGTAAGCAAGATGATGCAAGCATGAGGTAAGACAATTACTTGGCCTCCAAGGACTCCTAATGGCCGGCCACATGTTGAGGACCACTTAGCAAATATTTTATTTTTAGGTCCTAATGTGCAATTTTGGAAATAAAAATAAATGGTGAAAAATTTGTAATTTTCACCTATAAATAGGGCTCAAAGGGGGCGGTTTTGGCAGTTCAAAATCATCCGAAAACTCTGCCCAATTTTCTCCAAACCTCCCTAGAAACCGAACCCAAAGTGGAAAAATTTTAGTGGTCGGATTTTGTGAGAAAAGAAAGAGTGGAAAAAAATATTGGAAACCCATTTTTTTTGACTTGAATGGCCGGTTATGGATAAGCTGGAAAAGCAGAAAAAAAATGCTAGGAATAGGAGGAGAATGGCCGGTTATGGGCAGCCAAGGAGAAAGGAGAAAAATGTGAACCAAACTCCTAGCCTAGCCTTATGTTCAATCAAGGTAATCTCCTTAAGCCCTAAGCTTTTTAAGTTGAGCTTCAATTTGAAATTTAAAGTGTATTTCCAGCATTGGATGTAAGAGCATAAGCTCACTTTTAAGTGCTTAATTATGCTTGATTAGCGTTGGTGGTCTCTAGTTATGATTTGATGCATGTTTGCAAATATGCCTATCAAGTGTTTGTTATAAGCCCCATAGGTTTAAGATTGAATGTATGATTATGTGTATGATGGATTGGAACGTTAGAAACGATTTCATGTGTGACTTTAGGCTCCCGCTGTGGTCGGTTGAGGTAGTGTGTGTGTTTTAGGACGAGAAACGAAATTAAGAACCGAAACTGTCAGTCTCGGGTCAAGACTGGGCAGCGTTCTGGAAATGATAATTTGAGGCCCTTAGAGGCGGAATTTGAAGAAACTCAAAACTAAAAAGTTGTAGTAATGGTTTTTCCTAGAGGGTGACGTGGAACGTTTTCTAAAATAAGGCTGCAACGGCCTCGGTTTTTATGAAAATCCGAGCCTGACCGTGCCCAGGATTTATGCACGGCCAGGTGAGTTCAACAAAGAATAAAGACATGTTAAATTACGAACTGGGTTTTCCTCAAAACATGAAAGTTATAGTATTATCCGAGCAACTTTAATGAAGAAAGTTTTATCAAATTCGGAACAGATTTTAAAGTAAAAATTGGATTCTAAAAACTGTGCAGGAAATAGAAATTCCAGCACAAGATTTTCAGAAAAATAGTACATAAGCAGGAAATTCCTGTTCATGCACAGGATTTCTAAAATAATACAAGAAAACTGTATTTTTCACCAAACCCAACGTTTTGACTGTGAGAACTGTTCCAATGACAGTTTTCAGTCCTTAATAAATTTTATAAGTCAAGCAAAAGGTTTTTAAACCGAATTCACCAAATTTTCCGAGACAAAGGAAACTTGGATTTTTAAAGCTAAAGACATGTAGCAAGACAGTAACGGATGGTAACCGGGAAGGATACCCGAGTTATTGGACTTGACCCCCAAAGTCCAAGTTTGACCATAGAAGGTTGACTTTGGTTGACTAAGTTTGACCAAGGTCTATCATCTCGAGGGTTACCCAACATAACCCAATGAGGTACCAAGATTGTAATAAGCTAAGATCTAGGGTTGTTTGTAGTAACCCAATAAATTATGGATCAAGAATGTTAAGACATGGGCCCAAGGTTAGGATAGTAACCTAACCCGACCTGTATGGATATGGGCTTAGCAATGAGGTTACTTATTGTAACCAAGTAAGATATGTTTTGTATAGGAGGGGACATATAACTAAGTATATGAACACATGTTGGTTAGGACACCAACAGTTAACGATTATGATTTATGATAAGATAAAAGATGTATAACTTTTATCTTACACCCTGTTTGGAAACAGGAGTATGAACTGTTGTCGTGCCATGATTCGGACGATAAACCAAGAGCATAGGATGACAAGTAAGTATAACTCCGCCTACAGCATGGGCAAAAATGTTTTATAACCTGTTTTTCAAGAAATCATGAATTGATATGCATGATTTATGTTACGATGCTTACGTATGATATGTTACGACGGTCACGTTACGATGAGTATGTTACGATGGTATGTTATGTTACGATGATTACGTTATGATAATTATGTTACGATGATATGATGCTACGTTACGATGGTTATGTTACGATGACATGAAGTTACGCGTCGATAGTTATGTTATGAAGAATTATTTTACGGTGTTTATGTTATGGTTTATGATATGTTATGTTTTAATATAGTGACATCATGTAGCATGTTCACTAATATAAACTACATGGTAAGAACACATTTTAAGACAAGCTAAGGTCATTGTGTCGTACCGACTTGCCATAGTGGCGGGTTTAAATGGTTTAATCTATGGTTTGGGCTGAGTTGGAATGGCTGCCCCAATCACTCCATGCTAAATAGTTCGTTTCATGGTTTGAGTTGGTTTGGATTGCCTGCCTCCCGCCACTCCATAGCTATGGACCACGGTACGTGCACACATGAGATGTAAGGAAATATAATCAAGATAATATATGAAAGTTTAATTGATTCACAAGATAGCATAATCGGTCAATGCATTCTTTTGTTAAAATGTTTTGCGGATTGCACGTTGTACTTACTGGGTATAAGCTCATTACTTACGTTAATGCTATAGGTTAGCAACCTATCGGCAATACTTGATACAAGGCTGTGAAGGCTGGCGCTACAAGCTGTGAAATGTGGGATGGACACCGCCACGGGTTTTGAAATTACGCTATGTAAAATATGTTTTGAAAAATATATTTTAAAGATGTGTTTTATGTTATGTGACAGTATGGATAAGGAACTGTTTTCAAGAAGAAAACTATTTTTAAGAAATTGTTTCAAGAACGAGTTAAAGAATGGTTTTCAAGGATGATGGCAACAAGTTGCCTCGTATTGTACCGAACCGCATTAGGTCGGATTGGTCCATGGTATGATTATGTTAGCTTTCAATATGAGTATGAAAGCTCGGTATTCAAGTGAGTACTTATGAATATGTATGAGGATAAGTTAAGTTTTATGTAAGTAAGAAAAGAAAAAATTTTACTCCGAAATTTTCAGCAAGTTTAAGCTTTTTAAATTAAGAAGTAAGTTAAGTAAGTAGAGTAACGGCCCACGTTTGCACAGTCGCCCCCTACGTGGACGGTCGGGGCGTTACAGAGATGGTATCAGAGCAAGTTTTCTGCCATCCAATTTCACAGTTCTGCCGCCAGGGCCACAGTTTTGCAAGTAAGTTTTCTTACTCTAGTTAGGTATAGTAACTATGTGAGGTCATAGTTTTGCAATAGTGTAGATATGAACCTGGTGTCAAACCCGGGTACGATTGAAGAGGACCGCAAGACTTCATTCGCATTCGAAGGAATGGAGTCACGCATCTTCGATGGGACTCAAGAAACGGCTGCATTAGCTGTGTGGCTACACGATATGAAGACGATACGTCAGTTGTGTTGCAGCTGGCGCATTTTATCCAGATGAGTCTATGGGCTATGATTGCCTGTGGATCAGAGTTGCGCAGCGAAAGCGTGATGGATAAGCTGAGCCTACAATAGGATATGATGAGATCGTGATGAATCTCTAGTATGGTACGCTAAGATATGGATGAAGGAATAAGTGTTAGACATGTTGATAATTAGAATTAGAAACTAGAAAATGGTTCGTTGCTGGTACAACCGAATCAATTTCTACAAGAGCCTCATCTTGCAACTATGATAGCCAAGTCATGATGATAAATGCTAGAGTAGCAATAAGAAATGAATAGGCTTCGAGATCAGATAGCCTATCGCCTTACCCTAGTAGGGTGATAATCTGGAAGTTTCCATTTTAAGAAATAAGCTAGAGGCTATAAAACTTAAGTTTCCCGGTTGTAAAACTTATGCTCCCATAAGTATGATAATAGGTATGGAAAGATGTTTGGTAGTGCCTTGACTGGTGGTAATATCAAGGCAATGCACAAACAATAAGTTGAATGATAGCTATCAGTATGATGATGAAATTAAGAATATGATCCCTTAGTAAGGGAAATTATGAAATAATGGGAAGTTTTAGACATTCCTAAGGATTATGATTTTATGTTATGAAGAAAATGTTAGAAGCAATGAGAGAAGCTTCTACCATTCTGCTACCTAGCAAGCAGCTAGTCGATATGATATAAGTATTGCATCACTCGAACGATATCAAGCTCTCTCCATTAATTGACTTTGAAAGAATTCAAAGGAAATATTTTTATAAAAGATGCTTAAATCTTGAGCTCATGCTTGAAAGAACCCCTCATTTTATGTAATATAGCCGAATCCTTGAGGAAGAATTCCAAGATAGGGGCTGTTATGAACAAGAAAGGTTCTAAGATAGGAGCCTTTATGTTCATAAATGACCGAATCCTTGAGGGACAAGTCCCAAGATAGGGGTCATAGGCCGAATCCTTGAGGGACAAGTTCCAAGAATGGAATGAGTTCCAAGAAAGGGGCTATTATGATAAGGAAAGGGTTCTAATAGCATAAGATCAAGGTTCAAAAAGAAGCTATTTTAAGATATGTTTTCCAAGTGTGGAAAATTTTTAAAGTATGAAACGCTTTTCATGTATGAAAAGTTATATGATAAGAAATGTTTTTCAAACATGGCAAGTTATATGATATACTTGCTCAAATTTTTATGAAGATAGTTCTTGTGATGCAATATGAAAGGAGAATATGATAGTATGCAAGTATGTAAGTATGTAAGTATGAATGTATGTAAGTATGAACGTATGTAAGTAAGAAAATATGCAGCATGAAAGTAAGATAGTATGAAGTAAGAATGAATGAAAGTATGATGACATGATATGAAAGTAAGAGTATGGTTCTAGACAAGAAACATGATCCCATTAAAGTATAAAAATGGGAACATGAACAAGTTACTATGGATCAATAGTGGATTGAAGAAAAGCCACTTAGAATGATTCGAATTTTCGAGGACGAAAATTTATTTAAGGAGGGTAGAATGTAATACCCGAAATTTCAATGAACCTGTGATTTCCTTTTAGACAAGGAAAATCCCAAGTCTTACTCTTGTATGACGGTATGAAGCTCACGATCTGAGTTAAATATCAGTATATGTTTGAGTTCTCTTTTAATTAGCTATGAGACTCAATAAGCAGTTTGCTTAGTCATGCATCTAACCCTTGAGCAAAAAGGGAAGAAAAATCTTATGATTTTATGATTGGTCAAAGTTTGACCGAAAAAGTCAAAGTTGACCGAAAAGTCAAAAGGTTGACCAGGAAGGTCAATTAGATGAAGGTGCTGAGATACGGCAAAGCAGTATGGAATTATATTGCGGTAAACCTTCGTTGCGGTCAAATTAGCAAGCATAAGTTATGAGATCATCCTAGAAAATCAAGCACACCAAGTATGGTATTAAGGGCAAGAAAGGTGCCAAGAGATAAGAAAAAATTTTATTAAGTTCATTTTTACACAGATAAACTTTGGACTGTAGTACAGTGTAAAATACTGTTATTAGTTAATAACAGTATTGGAAATATCTGTGTTAGTATAAAAATGGACTGTATATTAAGTAACAAGCCAAACAAGGCCTTATGATGTCTTCACCTTATCTTGGATTTATGACATCATTATTGATTAAAGAAAAGTGGGAAAAATATTTGGATGCCACCTAGCATAAAATGGCCGGCCACATTTAGGGGCTAAAATGCAAATATTTTTGCATTTAGGGGCCAAAGTGTAATTTTAAGAAATTACCTTGATGATGTAAGCAAGGTGACATAAGTATGATGAGGTAAGCAAACTTGGTCTCCAAGCAAATTGTAATGGCCGGCTACCTTCAAGGATAAATGGGCAAATATTTTATCATTTACGGACTAAAATGCAAATTTAAGAAAATGTGATGCAAGTAAGGTGATGTAAGCAAGGTGATGTAAGCAAGATGATGCAAGCATGAGGTAAGACAATTACTTGGCCTCCAAGGACTCCTAATGGCCGGCCACATGTTGAGGACCACTTAGCAAATATTTTATTTTTAGGTCCTAATGTGCAATTTTGGAAATAAAAATAAATGGTGAAAAATTTGTAATTTTCACCTATAAATAGGGCTCAAAGGGGGTGCTTTTGGCAGTTCAAAATCATCCGAAAACTCTGCCCAATTTTCTCCAAACCTCCCTAGAAACCGAACCCAAAGTGGAAAAATTTTAGTTGTCGGATTTTGTGAGAAAAGAAAGAGTGGAAAAAAATATTGGAAACCCATTTTTTTTGACTTGAATGGCCGGTTATGGATAAGCTGGAAAAGCAGAAAAAAATGCTAGGAATAGGAGGAGAATGGCCGGTTATGGGCAGCCAAGGAGAAAGGAGAAAAATGTGAACCAAACTCCTAGCCTAGCCTTATGTTCAATCAAGGTAATCTCCTTAAGCCCTAAGCTTTTTAAGTTGAGCTTCAATTTGAAATTTAAAGTGTATTTCCAGCATTGGATGTAAGAGCATAAGCTCACTTTTAAGTGCTTAATTATGCTTGATTAGCGTTGGTGGTCTCTAGTTATGATTTGATGCATGTTTGCAAATATGCCTATCAAGTGTTTGTTATAAGCCCCCATAGGTTTAAGATTGAATGTATGATTATGTGTATGATGGATTGGAACGTTAGAAACGATTTCATGTGTGACTTTAGGCTCCCGCTGTGGTCGGTTGAGGTAGTGTGCGTGTTTTAGGACGAGAAAAGAAATTAAGAACCGAAACTGCCAGTCTCGGGTCAAGACTGTGCAGCGTTCTGGAAATGCTAATTTGAGGCCCTTAGAGGCGGAATTTGAAGAAACTCAAAACTAAAAAGTTGTAGTAATGGTTTTTCCTAGAGGGTGACGTGGAACGTTTTCTAAAATAAGGCTGCAACGGCCTCGGTTTTTATGAAAATCCGAGCCTGACCGTGCCCAGGATTTATGCACGGCCAGGTGAGTTCAACAAAGAATAAAGACATGTTAAATTCCGAACTGGGTTTTCCTCAAAACATGAAAGTTATAGTATTATCCGAGCAACTTTAATGAAGAAAGTTTTATCAAATTCGGAACAGATTTTAAAGTAAAAATTGGATTCTAAAAACTGTGCAGGAAATAGAAATTCCAGCACAAGATTTTCAGAAAAATAGTACATAAGCAGGAAATTCCTGTTCATGCACAGGATTTTCTAAAATAATACAAGAAAACTGTATTTTTCACCAAACCCAACGTTTTGACTGTGAGAACTGTTCCAATGACAGTTTTCAGTCCTTAATAAATTTTATAAGTCAAGCAAAAGGTTTTTAAACCGAATTCACCAAATTTTCCGAGACAAAGGAAACTTGGATTTTTAAAGCTAAAGACATGTAGCAAGACAGTAACGGATGGTAACCGGGAAGGATACCCGAGTTATTGGACTTGACCCCCAAAGTCCAAGTTTGACCATAGAAGGTTGACTTTGGTTGACTAAGTTTGACCAAGGTCTATCATCTCGAGGGTTACCCAACATAACCCAATGAGGTACCAAGATTGTGATAAGCTAAGATCTAGGGTTATTTGTAGTAACCCAATAAATTATGGATCAAGAATTTTAAGACATGGGCCCAAGGTTAGGATAGTAACCTAACCCGACCTGTATGGATATGGGCTTAGCAATGAGGTTACTTATTGTAACCAAGTAAGATATGTTTTGTATAGGAGGGGACATATAACTAAGTATATGAACACATGTTGGTTAGGACACCAACAGTTAACGATTATGATTTATGATAAGATAAAAGATGTATAACTTTTATCTTACACCCTGTTTGGAAACAGGAGTATGAACTGTTGTCGTGCCATGATTCGGACGATAAACCAAGAGCATAGGATGACAAGTAAGTATAACTCCGCCTACAGCATGGGCAAAAATGTTTTATAACCTGTTTTTCAAGAAATCATGAATTGATATGCATGATTTATGTTACGATGCTTACGTATGATATGTTACGACGGTCACGTTACGATGAGTATGTTACGATGGTATGTTATGTTACGATGATTACGTTATGATAATTATGTTACGATGATATGATGCTACGTTACGATGGTTATGTTACAATGACATGAAGTTACGCGTCGATAGTTATGTTATGAAGAATTATTTTACGGTGTTTATGTTATGGTTTATGATATGTTATGTTTTAATATAGTGACATCATGTAGCATGTTCACTAATATAAACTACATGGTAAGAACACATTTTAAGACAAACTAAGGTCATTGTGTCGTACCGACTTGCCATAGTGGCGGGTTTAAATGGTTTAATCTATGGTTTGGGCTGAGTTGGAATGGCTGCCCCAATCACTCCATGCTAAATAGTTCGTTTCATGGTTTGAGTTGGTTTGGATTGCCTGCCTCCCGCCACTCCATAGCTATGGACCACGGTACGTGCACACATGACATGTAAGGAAATATAATCAAGATAATATATGAAAGTTTAATTGATTCACAAGAAAGCATAATCGGTCAATGCATTCTTTTGTTAAAATGTTTTGCGGATTGCATGTTGTACTTACTGGGTATAAGCTCATTACTTACGTTCATGCTATAGGTTAGCAACCTATTGGCAATACTTGATACAAGGCTGTGAAGGCTGGCGCTACAGGCTGTGAAATGTGGGATGGACACCGCCACGGGTTTTGAAATTACGCTATGTAAATATGTTTTGAAAAATATATTTTAAAGATGTGTTTTATGTTATGTGACAGTATGGATAAGGAACTGTTTTCAAGAAGAAAACTATTTTTAAGAAATTGTTTCAAGAACGAGTTAAAGAATGGTTTTCAAGGATGATGGCAACAAGTTGCCTCGTATTGTACCGAACCGCATTAGGTCGGATTGGTCCATGGTATGATTATGTTAGCTTTCAATATGAGTATGAAAGCTCGGTATTCAAGTGAGTACTTATGAATATGTATGAGGATAAGTTAAGTTTTATGTAAGTAAGAAAAGAAAAAATTTTACTCCGAAATTTTCAGCAAGTTTAAGCTTTTTAAATTAAGAAGTAAGTTAAGTAAGTAGAGTAACGGCCCACGTTTGCACAGTCGCCCCTACGTGGACGGTCGGGGCGTTACAGAGATGGTATCAGAGCAAGGTTTTCTGCCATCCAATTTCACAGTTCTGCCGCCAGGCCACAGTTTTGCAAGTAAGTTTTCTTACTCTAGTTAGGTATAGTAACTATGTGAGGTCATAGTTTTGCAATAGTGTAGATATGAACCTGGTGTCAAACCCGGGTACGATTGAAGAGGACCGCAAGACTTCATTCGCATTCGAAGGAATGGAGTCACGCATCTTCGATGGGACTCAAGAAACGGCTGCATTAGCTGTGTGGCTACACGATATGAAGACGATACATCAGTTGTGTTGCAGCTGGCGCATTTTATCCAGATGAGTCTATGGGCTATGATTGCCTGTGGATCAGAGTTGCGCAGCGAAAGCGTGATGGATAAGCTGAGCCTACAATAGGATATGATGAGATCGTGATGAATCTCTAGTATGGTACGCTAAGATATGGATGAAGGAATAAGTGTTAGACATGTTGAGAATTAGAATTAGAAACTAGAAAATGGTTCGATGCTGGTACAACCGAATCAATTTCTACAAGAGCCTCATCTTGCAACTATGATAGCCAAGTCATGATGATAAATGTTAGAGTAGCAATAAGAAATGAATAGGCTTCGAGATCAGATAGCCTATCGCCTTACCCTAGTAGGGTGATAATCTGGAAGTTTCCATTTTAAGAAATAAGCTAGAGGCTATAAAACTTAAGTTTCCCGGTTGTGAAACTTATGCTCCCATAAGAACGATAATAGGTATGGAAAGATGTTTGGTAGTGCCTTGACTGGTGGTAATATCAAGGCAATGCACAAACAATAAGTTGAATGATGGCTATCAGTATGATGATGAAATTAAGAATATGATCCCTTAGTAAGGGAAATTATGAAATAATGGGAAGTTTTAGACATTCCTAAGGATTATGATTTTATGTTATGAAGAAAATGTTAGAAGCAATGAGAGAAGCTTCTACCATTCTGCTACCTAGCAAGCAGCTAGTCGATATGATATAAGTATTGCATCACTCGAACGATATCAAGCTCTCTCCATTAATTGACTTTGAAAGAATTCAAAGGAAATATTTTTATAAAAGATGCTTAAATCTCGAGCTCATGCTTGAAAGAACCCCTCATTTTATGTAATACAGCCGAATCCTTGAGGAAGAATTCCAAGATAGGGGCTGTTATGAACAATAAAGGTTCCAAGATAGGAGCCGTTATGTTCAGTAAATGACCGAATCCTTGAGGGACAAGTTCCAAGAATGGGATGAGTTCCAAGAAAGGGGCTATTATGATGAGGAAAGGGTTCTAATAGCATAAGATCAAGGTTCAAGAAAAAAGCTATTTTAAGATATGTTTTCCAAGTGTGAAAAATTTTTAAAGTATGAAACGCTTTTCATGTATGAAAAGTTATATGATAAGAAATGTTTTTCAAACATGGCAAGTTATATGATATACTTGCTCAAATTTTTATGAAGATAGTTCTTGTGATGCAATATGAAAGGAGAATATGATAGTATGCAAGTATGTAAGTATGTAAGTATGAATGTATGTAAGTATGAACGTATGTAAGTAAGAAAATATGCAGTATGAAAGTAAGATAGTATGAAGTAAGAATGAATGAAAGTATGATGACATGATATGAAAGTAAGAGTATGATTCTAGACAAGAAACATGATCTCATTAAAGTATAAAAATGGGAACATGAACAAGTTACTATGGATCAATAGTGGATTGAAGAAAAGCCACTTAGAATGATTCGAATTTTCGAGGACGAAAATTTATTTAAGGAGGGTAGAATGTAATACCCGAAATTTCAATGAACCTATGATTTCCTTTTATACAAGGAAAATCCCAAGTCTTACTCTTGTATGACGGTATGAAGCTCACGATCTGAGTTAAATATCAGTATATGTTTGAGTTCTCTTTAATTAGCTATGAGACTCAATAAGCAGTTTGCTTAGTCATGCATCTAACCCTTGAGCAAAAAGGGAAGAAAAATCCTATGATTTTATGATTGGTCAAAGTTTGACCGAAAAAGTCAAAGTTGACCGAAAAGTCAAAATGTTGACCAGGAAGGTCAATTAGATGAAGGTGCTGAGATACGGCAAAGCAGTATGGAATTATATTGCGGTAAACCTTCGTTGCGGTCAAATTAGCAAGCATAAGTTATGAGACCACCCTAGAAAATCAAGCACACCAAGTATGGTATTAAGGGCAAGAAAGGTGCTAAGAGATATGAAAAAATTTTATTCAGTTAATTTTTACATAGATAAATTTTGGACTGTAGTACAGTGTAAAATACTGTTATTAGTTAATAACAGTATTGGAAATATCTGCGTTAGTATAAAAATGGACTGTATATTAAGTAACAAGCCAAACAAGGCCTTATGATGTCATCACCTTATCTTGGATTTATGACATCATTATTGATTAAAGAAAAGTGGGAAAAATATTTGAATGCCACCTAGCATAAAATGGCCGGCCACATTTAGGGGCTAAAATGCAAATAGTTTTGCATTTAGGGGCCAAAGTGTAATTTTAAGAAATTACCTTGATGATGTAAGCAAGGTGACATAAGTATAATGAGGTAAGCAAACTTGGTCTCCAAGCAAATTGTAATGGCCGGCCACCTTCAAGGATAAATGGGCAAATATTTTGTCATTTAGGGACTAAAAGGCAAATTTAAGAAAATGTGATGCAAGCAAGGTGATGTAAGCAAGGTGATGTAAGCAAGATGATGCAAGCATGAGGTAAGACAATTACTTGGCCTCCAAGGACTCCTAATGGCCGGCCACATGTTGAGGACCACTTAGCAAATTTTTATTTTTAGGTCCTAATGTGTAATTTTGGAAATAAAAATAAATGGTGAAAAATTTGTAATTTTCACCTATAAATAGGGCTCAAAGGGGGCGGTTTTGGCAGCTCAAAATCATCCCAAAACTCTGCCCAATTTTCTCCAAACCTCCCTAGAAACTGAACCCAAAGTGGAAAAATTTTAGTGGCCGGATTTTGTGAGAAAAGAAAGAGTGGAAAAAAATATTGGAAACCCGTTTTTTTTTACTTGAATGGCCGGTTATGGATAAGCTGGAAAAGCAGAAAAAAATTCTAGGAATAGGAGGAGAATGGCCGGTTATGGGCAGCCAAGGAGAAAGGAGAAAAATGTGAACCAAACTCCTAGCCTAGCCTTGTGTTCAATCAAGATAATCTCCTTAAGCCCTAAGCTTTTTAAGTTGAGCTTCAATTTGAAATTTAAAGTGTATTTCCAGCATTGGATGTAAGAGCATAAGCTCACTTTTAAGTGCTTAATTATGCTTGATTAGGGTTGGTGGTCTCTAGTTATGATTTGATGCATGTTTGCAAATATGCCTATAAAGTGTTTGTTATAAGCCCCATAGGTTTAAGATTGAATGTATGATTATGTGTATGATGGATTGGAACGTTAGAAACGATTTCATGTGTGACTTTAGGCTCCCGCTGTGGTCGGTTGAGGTAGTGTGCGCGTTTTAGGACGAGAAACGAAATTAAGAACCGAAACTGCCAGTCTCGGGTCAAGACTGGGCAGCGTTCTGGAAATGATAATTTGAGGCCCTTAGAGGCGGAATTTGAAGAAACTCAAAACTAAAAAGTTGTAGTAATGGTTTTTCCTAGAGGGTGACGTGGAACGTTTTCTAAAATAAGGCTGCAACGGCCTCGGTTTTTATGAAAATCCGAGCCTGACCGTGCCTAGGATTTATGCACGGCCAGGTGAGTTCAACAATGAATAAAGACATGTTAAATTCCGAACTGGGTTTTCCTCAAAACATGAAAGTTATAGTATTATCCGAGATCTACAACTTTTATGAAGAAAGTTTTATCAAATTCGGAACAGATTTTAAAGTAAAAATTGGATTCTAAAAACTGTGCAGGAAATAGAAATTCCAGCACAAGATTTTCAGAAAAATAGTACATAAGCAGGAAATTCCTGTTCATGCACAGGATTTTCTAAAATAATACAAGAAAACTGTATTTTTCACCAAACCCAACGTTTTGACTGTGAGAACTGTTCCAATGACAGTTTTCAATCCTTAATAAATTTTATAAGTCAAGCAAAAGGTTTTTAAACCGAATTCACCAAATTTTCCGAGACAAAGGAAAATTGGATTTTTAAAGCTAAAGACATGTAGCAAGACAGTAACGGATGGTAACCGGGAAGGATACCCGAGTTATTGGGCTTGACCCCCAAAGTCCAAGTTTGACCATAGAAGGTTGACTTTGGTTGACTAAGTTTGACCAAGGTCTATCATCTCGAGGGTTACCCAACATAACCCAATGAGGTACCAAGATTGTGATAAGCTAAGATCTAGGGTTATTTGTAGTAACCCAATAAATTATGGATCAAGAATGTTAAGACATGGGCCTAACGTTGGGATAGTAACCTAACCCGACCTGTATGGATATGGGCTTAGCAATGAGGTTACTTATTGTAACCAAGTAAGATATGTTTTGTATAGGAGGGGACATATAACTAAGTATATGAACACATGTTGGTTAGGACACCAACAGTTAATGATTATGATTTATGATAAGATAACAGATGTATAACTTTTATCTTACACCCTGTTTGGAAACAGGAGTATGAACTGTTGTTGTGCCATGATTCGGACGATAAACCAAGAGCATAGGATGACAAGTAAGTATAACTCCGCCTACAGCATGGGCAAAAATGTTTTTATAACATGTTTTTCAAGAAATCATGAATTGATATGCATGATTTATGTTACGATGCTTACGTATGATATGTTACGATGGTTACGTTACGATGAGTATGTTACGATGGTATGATGTTATGTTACGATGATTACGTTATGATAATTATGTTACGATGATATGATGCTACGTTACGATGGTTATGTTACGATGACATGAAGTTACGTTACGATAGTTATGTTATGAAGAATTATTTTACGGTGTTTATGTTATGGTTTATGATATGTTATGTTTTAATATAGTGACATCATGTAGCATGTTCACTAATATAAACTACATGGTAAGAACACATTTTAAGACAAGCTAAGGTCATTGTGTAGTACCGACTTGCCATAGTGGCGGGTTTAAATGGTTTAATCTATGGTTTGGGCTGAGTTGGAATGGCTGCCCCAATCACTCCATGCTAAACAGTTTGTTTCATGGTTTGAGTTGGTTTGGATTGCCTGCCTCCCGCCACTCCATAGCTATGGACCACGGTACGTGCACACATGACATGTAAGGAAATATAATCAAGATAATATATGAAAGTTTAATTGATTCACAAGAAAGCATAATCGGTCAATGCATTCTTTTGTTAAAATATTTTGCGGATTGCACGTTGTACTTACTGGGTATAAGCTCATTACTTACGTTCATGCTGTAGGTTAGCAACCTATCGGCAATACTTGATACAAGGCTGTGAAGGCTGGTGCTACAGGCTGTGAAATGTGGGATGGACACCGCCACGGGTTTTGAAATTACGCTATGTAAAATATGTTTTGAAAAATATATTTTAAAGATGTGTTTTATGTTATGTGACAGTATGGATAAGGAACTGTTTTCAAGAAGAAAACTATTTTTAAGAAATTGTTTCAAGAACGAGTTAAAGAATGGTTTTCAAGGATGATGGCAACAAGTTGCCTCGTGTTGTACCGAACCGCATTAGGTCGGATTGGTCCACGGTATGATTATGTTAGCTTTCAATATGAGTATGAAAGCTCGGTACTCAAGTGAGTACTTATGAATATGTATGAGGATAAGTTAAGTTTTATGTAAGTAAGAAAAGAAAAAATTTTACTCCGAAATTTTCAGCAAGTTTAAGCTTTTTAAATTAAGAAGTAAGTTAAGTAAGTAGAGTAACGGCCCACGTTTGCACAGTCGGCCCCTACGTGGACGGTCGGGGCGTTACAGATATGCATGATTTATGTTACGATGCTTACGTATGATATGTTACGATGGTTACGTTACGATGAGTATGTTACAATGGTATGATGTTATGTTACGATGATTACGTTATGATAATTATGTTACGATGATATGATGCTACGTTACGATGACATAAAGTTACGTTACGATAGTTATGTTATGAAGAATTATGTTACGGTGTTTATGTTATGGTTTATGATATGTTATGTAACGCCCTGACCGTCCACGTAGGGGCCGACTATGCAAACGTGGGCCGTTACCATGCTTGCTTAACTTACTTCTTAATTTAAAAAGCTTAAACTTGCTGAAAATTTCGGAGTAAAAAATTTTTTCTTTTCTTACTTTACTTTAAACTTAACTTATCATCATACATATTCATAAGTACTCACTCGAGTACCGAGCTTTCATAATCATATTGAAAGCTAACATAATCTTACCGTGGACCAATCCGACCTAATGCGGTTCGGTACAACACGAGGCAACTTGTTGCCATCATCCTTAAAAACTATTCATTAACTTGTTCTTGAAAACAATTTCTTAAAAATAGTTTTCTTCTTGAAAACGGTTTCTTATCCATACTATCACTTTAATATATCTCAACATAACATAAAACACATCTTTCAAATATGTTTTTCAAAACATATTTTGCATAACATAAATTGAAAACCCGTGGCGGTGTCCATCCCACATTTCACAGTCTGTAGCGCCAGCCTTCACAGCCTTGCATCAAGTATCACCGGTAGGTTGCTAACCTATAGCATGAACGTAAGTAATGAGCTTATGCCCAGTAAGTACAACGTGCAATCCGCACAACATTTTCACAAAAGAATGCATTGACCGATTATGCTTTCTTGTGAATCAATTAAACTTTCATATATTATCTTGATTATATTTCCTTACATGTCATGTGTGCATGTACCGTGGTCCATAGCTATGGAGTGGCGGGAGGCAGCCAATCCAAATCCAACTCAAACCATGAAACAAACTGTTTAACATGGAGTGATTGTGATTGGGGCAGCCAATCCAATTCAACCCAAACCATAGACTAAACCGTACGACTCGCCATTATGGCAAGTCGGTACGACACAATGACCTTAGCTTATCTTAAACTGTGTTCTTACCATGTAGTTAAATATTTGTGAGCATGCTACATGATGTCACTATATTAAAACATAAGATAACATAATCCATAACATAATCACCTTAACATAATCTTCATACATAGACTTCGTATCATAACATCATACCATCATAACATACCCATCGTAATGTAACCATCGTAACATATCATACGTAAGCATCGTAACATAAATCATGCATATCTGTGACGCCCCGACTTCCCAAGCCGGGTCGACACCATACTACTTGTACTTAACTTGCTTAAAAATTTGAGAATAAATTTTTTTTTTTTTTAAACATATTCTCATAAGTTATCTTGTAGAGAAAACTTGTCACTCATATATACCAAACTGAAAATACCTTCTCGTGTCTTCAAATTCTTTACATATAACAAAACATCATTTACTTTTATCATATTAACATATTTTCTGAAAAATTGGATGCGGAAAATTATGCGTAGTGGTATCCCACACCGCCCTTCACCCGTCGCATCGTCCGCAAAGCCCATCACTTAATTTGCAGGCTTCTTACCTACAGTATGAAATATAAGAGTGAGCTTTCGCCCAGCAAGTACAAATATAATCTCACGAAATAATTCAAACATCTTAAAACATGTCCATCATCATGTAGCTTATGCATGAACCATTTATGATTGATTGAATGTCTTATGTTTCATTATAGACTCAATCCTTAACTTATCTTGTCTTAACATGTGGGCCCATAGTGTACGTACCGAAAGCGCGCAGCCTCCAGATAAAGCTAGGGTTTGCAAGGCCCTAACAGTTATGGGAATCATAACGTGACCCTCACGCATCAACGAGAGGTTAATATCACAATTGGTGTTAAACATGTATCTTCCACGATCACGGGAGGTTGGTACGACACCTTACTTGATTATCTTACCATGTGATTTAACATTAGTGAACATGCTTCATGATGTCACTATGTCATATTCAAACTTAACATTTCCCATATCATGACATTCTTGAAATCATGACATTTTTAAAACCATGACATTTTAGAAAACATGGCATAATATGTAACATGTCATAGCACATCATCGCATAGCATTACATAACATCATACAACATAGCATGTACATTTAAACATGTAAAGTAACTAGTATAGTTTAACATAATATATATGAAAATAGTATTTACTATTTTCATACTGTAGGTGAGGTTCGATACTTGCCTGATTCGTTATATTCCAGGCTTTGTTGTTTCCACCCTGATCTCAATTGCAGGTTACTTCCTGCTATTAGAAAGAACATAGGATAAGGACCCTATAAAACATTGGTAACCTTTCCAACATCATAGTTATATGTTCTCCTTACATACCTTGATCATTTATTAGGTTACTAATCGTAACCCTAGAGATTATGGTTAACCGTCTTGACCCATTAGATTACTTGAGGTAACCTTGGGTATTAAACCCGTATTAGATTATTCTTATTATCGAGCCTAAGTTTTAGTAACTCGGGTATCCTTCCCGGTTACCATTCGTCATTGTCTTGTTAATATGTTTTGACTTTTAAAATCCAATTTGGAAAATTGGCTAGAAAATCTTTTGTTTTACTTCAAAATTCGTGGTTTTCAAAATAAGACTTTATAAAAATTATTGAAGACTGAAAACTGCTTTTAAAACAGTTTTGATAGTCAAAACAGGAGTGTTGATGCAAAAATACAGTTTTTCTGCATGTTTTTAGAAAATCCTGTGCAGGAATTTCTTGCTCTCTGCACAGTTTTCATAGTTCAGGTTGTATTTAAAAATCCAGATTGATTTTGAAAAACTTGTCTTCATGAAAGTTCTTGCTCTTGAAAAATTCTAAAACTTTCGTGTTTTAAGAAAAACCCAGTTCTGCTTGGATTCTTGTCAGTTTTAATTTGAAACTTACTGGACGTGTAGACTAGGTCTGGGCAGATTAGCCTCGGATTTTCGTAAAAACGGAGGCCATTGGAGCCTCATTTTTCAAATCCATTCACGCTGCCCTCTAGGAAAAACTGTTCTGAACAACTTTTGTGTTTTAATTTTTTCCAAACTCGGCCCCTAAAGGCCTCAAAATCTGACTTTCCCGAGACTGGCCAATTTCTACCCGAAATGGCAGTTTTCGGTTTCGATTTTTGTTTTACGTCCTAGACGTGGAATCTAGCTCGACCAGCCACCGCGGGAGCCCTAATACACACATGCAGCGGTTTTCTAACGTCCAATATTCACCATGCAATTTAAAATTCACATCATGCATCAACATATAAAACTCTAGCCATACAACAAACACTTAGCATGCAAAATCACAAAATTAAGAGCAAGCATGCAATCAAAATCAAACCACCCTTATTCTAGATCAAGCACAAACTTTAAATCCTAAACTTGGGCACAAAATAAAATTGAGCCTATGCTCAATACAACCAATGCTTAAATACATTTAAATTTCTCGAAATGAAATTTAAATGAAAAGCTTAGGGATCCAAGGAATTATACCTCAATTTGGTTCAAGGTTTTGGCTAGGATTTCTCGTTTTTCTCCTTGCCCCTTGTTCTAGCAAAACCGGCCCTATGGCTTGCTTGGCTCCCAACTTTTTCTCCACCACCCTTGCTCTAGATTTCCGGCCACTCCAACGCACAAAATCCGGTCACATCCAAGTTTCCTTCTCCTCCCTTTCTCTTCCTTCCACAATCGGCCTTGAGCCAAAAATGGGTTCCAAAATTTTTTTTTTCAACTTTTCGGCTTGCTTTCCAACAATAAACCGACTAACACACTCTCTTTTTCACTTGATCTTGGCTCGAATTTCTTCCTTTCCCTCTCCCTCAAGTTCGGTTTTGGTGGGTAAAAATTTTGGCAAAGTTTGGTTGCTTTTCTCTAATTTTTTGAATTATGGCTTCACCTATTTATAGAGGTAGGGAAAGTTTTGGAAATTGGAATTTGACCCCAAAAAAATCAAGAAATCACACAATGGGGGGGGGTGTAGGTGGCCGGCCAAGGCCTTGTGGAACAAGGAAAAATTGTTCTAGAACAAGACACTTGTCATCTAATGCATGGTTCATGGAATTATGATGTCATAATTCCAAATAAGGATGATGTCATAAATATGATATCATCCTAAGGTCTTGTTTGGCTACTTTTGCTATTGTACAGTCCATTTTTAAGTTAACACAGGTATTTCCAATACTGGATTCACTTATACTCAGTATTGGTTTACCGAATTGCAGTCCAAAATTTATCTGTGTAAAAATGGACAGTATGAATTTTTCCTTATTTCTTAAAACCCTTCTGCTCTTTAATTCTACTTAATGTGCTTGTCTTTCTATGGTGGTTTTGAATCTTAAACATATTATTTTATCAGTAAAATCGGCCTATGCAGTATAATTCTATACTGCGGGCTATTTACTCTTACGGTCTTTTCTTAACTTTTTGGGGTCAATCTTTGGCTTTCTCATCCACCATTGACTTTCTTGTCAACAGTTGACTTCCATGCCAAGATTTGACTCCCGCGGTCAACAGTTGACTTTTCTGGTCAACCATCGACGTTTTTGGTCAAACTTTGACCAACATAAAAATTTTGGCAATTTTGTTCCTTTTTGCCTAAAAGGTCATTTGCTTGACTAAGCAATCATTATTGAGTCTTATAAAATCATAAAAACTCACAAAATATCATAAAAACCCTTAACCGGGCTCTTTCATAAATATCCTCAACGTACAGTTGAATTTTTTTACACAAAAATCATAACGATCGAAAAACTAGGTATTACAA
>JAINRH010000157.1:0-20630 GCA_025413025.1 Ficus hispida
ATGCAGCAAGGAAAGGTGGTCGCCTATGTCTCACGACAATTAAAAAGATCACGAAAGGAATTATCCTACGCATGATTTAGAGCTCGCAGCGGTAGTCTTCGCGCTAAAGATCTGGAGACACTACTTGTATGGGAATAGATGTGAGATTTTCACCGATCATCAAAGTCTAAAATACATCTTTACCAGAAAGAGCTCAATATGAGGCAACGGAGATGGCTAGAACTCGTGAAGGACTACGATTGCGAAATCCTTTACCACCCTGGTAAAGCGAACAAAGTAGCGGATGCTCTAAGCAGGAAGTCATCCGTGTTGGAAAAACGGATCCGATATCGGAGTTACGGCGCAGCGGAAGTTTTAAAATTTTTTTATGCCGTTTCGAAAAGAATCTCATGATGCATATAACAATAAATTAAATTCATGATCAAGCGTACCTTATTTCTCGGATTCCGGAATCACTAGAGCGTTTGACCAACGTGTCTTCTCTACTATTCTCGAGTTCCACGTCTCAGAGTGTGTGTGGGCACACGTTCTATGAATCCAATTGATCGGTAATGCTTTCCGAAGTCTAGATCCCTCCTTCTCAATTCCGATGTTCCTCGTTGAGAATACGATCCAACTTCTTTCTTCAAAACTACAAAACAGGAAACCGGTTAACCTCCTATGAAAATTATCACTCGGTTTAACCTTCCTCACAATTTTGAATCAATGGAATTTTCTCTCTTTTTCTTTCTCACAAGATAGCCGAATTTTTGTGAAGTAGAAAGAAACCCAAATTATTTTTTCTTTCACTCACAAAAACGTTTTCCCCTTGAAAATTATCAAAAATTGGTTTCTCAAGAATTCCTAGCCTTTATATAGAAGTCTAATCCTTTTCAAAATTTAATTCCTTCTTGAAAAATAATTAATAATTATTTTTCTGGAAAATTTTGAACCAAAAGATCATACAACTTTAGGGCTAGATCATTGAACCTAGAAACGTTTTTTCAAGAGGAAATCTCCTCCAAAAAATTCGGCCACTTTAGGATAAATCTAGATTGGTGGTTCAAATTTTAAATCAAGAATCTAGACTAGTGAAAAGATCCTAGTCCTATCTAGATTCAAATTTCTTTTAAACCCTTTTTGAATTTAAATAAGATTCACTCATTTGAATTAATATTTTCCACAAACATCAACCATATTAATTAATTTAAATAAATGGAATATTTGAATTTTTCTTCCTCAAAATCCGTGCACCATATTTAAAGAAAAAAAAATTCATCAAATAATCTCCATTATTTAAATCAATTAATAATTTAATGTTAGGAATATATTTGAACAATTTTGAAACAAAATTTTCTTCTCTCCACCTATCTAAAACCGTGCACCTCTTTTAGATTAGGAGAGAAAAATTTGTTTTCAAAATTAATAATTCAAACACAATCTTATTTCCAAAATTCAAGTTAACCAATCACGTGTTGACAAATCATATTATTTGTCTACACAAATCCTACATGTCCAATCCTTTTTCGGATTGCATGTTAGAGAGTACCATGTCTTAATAGACATTACAAAATTCCATTTAAATTTACCGATCTCTTTAGGAACAAATCCCGAGACGCTATTTAGAACTATATGAGCTAGTAGAGGGACCCGATGGAAATATGTAAAGAGGCTCCTATAATTGTGAAAAATTAATCCCAGACTAATTATTCATCAATTATCAACTTCAAAACTATTCCACTAAAAGTTTGAAGCTGAACTCCTGTTTACATACCGTATTACGAAAGCTCTCTCACGCAGTGCTTCTTCCATGATTTATTCATCGCTTGTTTAATCCCCATATGTTATCCATGATTGAATTAGGACTTTTTCCGTTTTACCTTTTCAATCATTTTAACTTAAAGTTCCATTATTCTCCATTGAAAGAACCACCAATTGTAAAACCATACAATTGGTAAACCATCAGAGAACACAAAGTAAACCGATGGCCAAGATCTTGTTATACTATCTTTCAATCCCCGAATAATGCCTTAAGTAGATAACATGTACTATCGTTAAGATAGCTATGGATTCCATATCTATGAATCTTGATTCTCTATCCATAAGTCATGCACCCAAAACACAAGTATATTGACTATAAATTAACAGTGTCTCACCTGTAGTGCATTAAAGTACATAAGTCATGGATACGAACTCAAGTAATCATTTCAGGATTAAGATTAATACAGAATGATAATCAAAGCTTCATTGATTCTTATAAACGGAATTATTAAACCGAATCAATTAACACTTTAGGTCCAATCCAATGTCCTACCTCAATACTGGTATACATTAAAGTTTCCACTCGGAACCAATCCGATGGTCAAGACAAACCATCCCTCCAAGGAAGTAGACAACTTGTACAATCTTATCATGAATAAGATCCCCAAATCTTATTCCATCGATTGCGGACTATTTATTTTGACTGTTATCAATTACCATGTCTTCTATGTATACCCCGTATACATATGGTAATCCGATATATTTCCAACAGTCAAGGAGTATTTTATGTTTGCTCAACCATACAATCAACAAATGAAAGTAAATAGGACACAACTTATTAAACATGAATAACCTCTCTTATTAATATCAAAATGTCATATTTACAGAAAATCCATAATATTGATTTTCTATCCTTAGGGCACATATAGATCCCAACAATCTCCCACTTGCCCTAAGCGAGTAAATGTGACATATTACGCATCCCCATGCTTCGACGTGTTCTTCGAATCTTCTAGCCACCAAAGTCTTCGTGAACGGGTCGGCAAGATTGTCCTCTGATGCGATTTTGCAAACCGTCACATTTCCACCTCAACAAAGCCTCTGATGATGTGATATTTTCTGTCTATGTGCTTACTCCTCTTATGATGCCTAGGATCCTTGGTATTAGCTACTGCTGCACTGTTATCACAGTGAAGCACCATAGCTTTATCCATACCAGGAACGACCTCAAGGTCATTAAGGAACCTGCGAAGCCATACCGCTTCCTTTGATGCCTCACTGGCTGCCACATACTCGGCTTCCATAGTCGAGTCAGCAATGCAAGATTGCTTAATACTCCTCCACACAATGGCACCACCTCCAAGGGTAAAGACAGAACCTGAAGTCGATTTCCTTGAATCCTGATCTGATTGAAAATCAGAATCTGTGTATCCTATAGGAACAAGGTCCTGACCGGAATACACTAGCATATAATCCCTCGTTCTCCGTAGATACTTGAGTATATACTTGACCGCAGCCCAATGGTTCGGTCCTGGATTCGACTGATATCGACTTACCATACCAACTACAAAACAAATGTCAGGCCTTGTGCATAACATAGCGTACATTAGACTACCTACCGCAGATGCATAAGGTACATTTTTCATACGCTCCCTTTCTTTCGATGTATTGGGACAGTCATCTCTAGAAAGCTTGATTCCAATCCTGAAAGGTTGGGCACCTTTCTTGGAATCTTTCATAGAAAACTTTTCAAGTACTTTATCAATGTATGAAGCTTGGGAGAGTGCTATCGTTTTGTTCTTTCTATCTCTAAAGAGTTGAATTCCAAGAACATAACTAGCTTCTCCTAAGTCCTTCATGTCAAACTGTTTGGCTAACCAAACTTTGACAGATGATAACATTGCCACATCGTTTCCAATAAGCAATATATCATCCACATAAAGTACTAGGAAAACCACTTTCTCGTTCTTGATACATTTATAAACACATGGTTCATCAATGTTTTGTTCCAATCCATAGGTTTTGATTGCTTGATCAAACCTAATATTCCAAGAACGAGATGCTTGCTTTAATCCATAAATGGATTTAAGCAACTTGCATACCTTATCTTCTTGGCCCTTTGCCTTGAACCCGTCTGGTTGTATCATATAGATATCTTCCTCAAGAGAGCCATTCAAGAAAGCTGTCTTGACATCCATTTGCCAGATCTCATAATCGAGAGCAGCCGCAATGGATAAAAGAATGCGGATTGACTTGAGCATTGCTACAGGTGAGAAGGTTTCTTCATAATCGATTCCTTCTTTCTGCGTATAGCCCTTTGCTACAAGTCTTGCCTTGAAAGTTTCCACTTTCCCATCCACACCTCTTTTCCTCTTGTATACCCACTTACACCCAATCGGTTTTATGCCTTGGGGTAAGTCTACAAGGTTTCCAGACCCCATTGGAATCCATAGATTCCATCTCGGTGTTCATAGCCTTTTGCCAAAGACTAGAATCAACATCCTCCATAGCTTCTTTGTACGTAGCCGGATCATCAACATGTTCTATGGATTCTGCTTCAAAAACTTCACCATTGAACATGTACCTTTCAGGTTCCCTGATAATCCTCCCACTACGACGAAGCTCCCGTGGTTGTTGATTCTCTAGTGTTTTTTCCACAGGGTTTTCTGTGACTTTAGGAATTTCCAAATCCGAAGTCATCTCCTCAAGCACCACTTTGCTACGAGGTTTAAAGTCTTCCATATAACTTTCCTCCAGGAATGTTGCATGTGTAGAAACAAAGACTTTATTTTGCTTCGGATTATAGAACAGACCACCTTTTGTCCCTTTTGGATAGCCAACAAACAAGCATACTTCTGATCGTGACTCCAATTTCTTCGCTTCCTTATCCAGGACGTGTGCCGGACAACCCCAAATTCGAATATGATTCAAATTAGGTTTCCTACTCATCCATAACTCGTAAGGAGTTTTAGGAACGGATTTGGAGGGAACGTTATTCAGAAGATGGCATGCAGTTTGTATGGCGTACCCCCAAAATGACAAAGGTAATGTGGAATAACTCATCATAGACCGGACCATATCCAATAGGGTCCTATTTCTTCTCTCAGCTACACCATTCTGTTGAGGAGTACCAGGTGCAGTTAACTGGGATTGTATCCCATTCTCTATCAAATATCCTAAGAACTCATCCGATAGGTATTCCCCACCTCGATCCGATCGAAGTGTCTTAATGGACTTTCCTAATTGCTTCTCCGCTTCAGCCCGAAATTCTTTGAACTTGTCAAAGGCTTCGCTTTTGCGGGTCATTAAATAGACATATCCATACCTTGAGTAATCATTAATAAAAGTGATATAATACTCATACCCACCACGTGCTTCTATGTTCATGGGACCACAAACATCCGTATGCACAAGTTCTAAAAGTTCCTCGACACGACTATCCTTTGCAGCAAAGTGCCGTTTAGTCATCTTACCCTCCAAACAGGATTCACATTGTGGCCAAGGTTCAACCTCATACAAGTCAAGGCTTTCCTCCTTTACCATCCTTTGAATTCTGTTAAGGCTTATGTGACCAAGTCGTAAATGCCAAAGATATGATTTGTTAGAGTGAGAAGACTTAAGTCTTTTAGAGTTATTTTCCAATTCTGTATCAAGCAGTGAGTGCATCTTAGGTTTGATAAAATAAAGATTTCCATGCATTCATCCATTACAGATAAGAGAATTGTTTTTCCTAATAACAACTTTATTATTAAAAGAAACTGAATAAGAATCTTTAATCAAACAAGCTACCGAAATTAGGTTCCTCTTAAAACTAGGAACATAAAAACAATGTCTCAAAACAATAAACCTAAATTCATCAAAATAAAGATGCACTTCTCCCACTGCTTCAGCTCGCACCAACGTCCCATCACCGGTTTTTAACATGAAGTTCTCCTCAAGCAAACTTCTAGTTTCCTTGAACCCCTTTAAAGAAATACAAACATGGTTAGTGGCTCCAGAATCTATAACCCAATTGTCCTTAGATTCTTCCACTAAACAACCTTCAAGATACAGGACATTGAAATTACCTTTCTGCTTTTTCAAAGCCAGGTATTCTCGGCAATCCTTCTTGAAATGTCCTTTCTTCCCACAGTGAAAGCACTTAACCTTTTTGGGATCCACCTTTCGCTTCTTAGTCTTGGTAGACTTCTTAGAAACAGGTGCATTTCCCTTGTTCTTCCCCTTTTCCTTCATCCTTTTAGGATTAGGAGCAGGCGAACTAGGTTCAGCCACATTTGCCTCAGCCTTAGATCCAGAACCCTTAAAAATGTTCTAAAAAGCTTGCAACTCTTTCATCAATTCCGTTAAAGACATCTCCTTCCGGTTAAGGTTGTAGGATGCCTGAAACAAATCGAAATCCTTGGATAAGGTTTGGAAAACCATAACCAATTGAGTTGCAGCATCGATCTCAGACCCATTTGTCTGAGCCTCAGACAAATAAGCCATGACTTTCATCATGTGCTCCTTAATGGGAGTTCCAACCTTCTGCCTACAGTTCATGAGACCTTTGATAGCATCGGTCTTAGCCTGGATAGTTTGTTCACCAAACATCTCCTCCAGGTTATCCATGATTTGCCTAGCAGTTTGGTGTTCCTCATGCTGTTTCTGGAGCACGTTAGACATGCTCGCCCGAATATAGCACATAGCACTTAGGTTGGAATTGTTCCAGCGCTCAAGCGCTACAAATTCCCTATCAGGAGCATCTATCGCAGGCGTAGGTGGTCTAGGTTGGGTTAGGACAAAACTGTGTTTCCCAAAGTTTAGGACGATAAGCAAGTTCCTTTTCCAGTCATTAAAGTTTTCGCCAGTTAATTTGTTTTGCGTAAGTATCACAGATAAAGGACTCGACATTTTGATCTATAATAAGAAAACATGTAATAAGTACAAGCAAACATCCTATCAATTTATAAAATATGATTTTGTAATGAAACATAAAGATCTAAATGCAATCTAAATGTTCATGTGTAAAACCCTTAAAATACATACCTTACAACGATAATTCCTAGCTTCTGCTTTCTAAGCTACCGAGGGGTAGTCATAGAATAACTAGCTAAGAACACGGATCCCATCCGATTAATACATATTCGTCCATGGAGCAAACTCCATTAAATATATATTAACTATCGTTTATTTGGCCACTACTTTATATATCAGAGCCTCGATGGAGGATTAATAAATAAAGTAGCATGAGTGTATAACCATCGTTTCCAATTTTGAATCCATATTTTACATCCGCCACCGAGGGGTGATCTAAACATAAAATATGCCCAAAATTGTTATCCTTTCGGAAATCCAAATCAGTGTGCGCTCTAGGTAAGATACCTATCCGAAGGGAATTCCCGGGTCAAAACCGAATAGTAGGCACTACCATGCGTAACTATTGGACCAACGATGGAGACCGTAGGTCTTAGTGTATAAAACCTTCTCCCACTCAATCTTTTAAATTAGGGTTTTTGTTTTTCATGCATAAACAATATTTATTGAGTGGCACTCCTGTAATACCTAGTTATTTAACGATTATGATTCTTTGTACAAAAAAATTCAAATTGTACCTTAAGAATATTAATGAAAAAGCCCGGTTAAGGGTTTTTATGACTTTAAAAGACTCAAAAATAATTTCTAGGACAAGAAAACGTCCTTTTAGGTAAAAAGGAATGAAAATGGCCAAAAATATATGTTGGTCAAAGTTTGACCAAAAACGTCGACGGTTGACCAAAAAGTCAACTGTTGACCACGGGAGTCAAATCTCGGCAAGAAAGTCACCTGTCGACAAGAAAGTCAATGGTGGACGAGAAAGCCAAAGATTGACCCCAAAAAGTTAAAGAAAAGACGGTACGAGTAAAATCGCCGCAGTATAGAATTATACGGTATAGGCCGTTTTTACTGATAAAATGATATGTTTAGAACTTAAAACCACCATAGAAAGACAAGCACATTAAGTAGAATTAAAGGGCAAAAGGGTTTTAAGAAATAAGGAAATTTTTATACAGTTTGTTTTCACACAGATAAATTTTGGACTGCCGTTCGGTAAACTAATACTGTGCATAAGTGAATCCAGTATTAGAAATACCTGTGTTGAAACATTAATGGACTGTGTAATAAGTTAAAAAGCCAAACAAGCTTAAGAAAAGCTTGCATCACCTAACTTTATCTTAATGACATCATTAAATGATTTAATGAAAATTTTGGAAAGTATTTGGCCAAAAATTAGCCACAATGGCCGGCCACATGTCCCCCCTAAAGTCCTATTTCTGAAATTTTTGAGGACTAAGTTGTGCAATTTCAAGAAATTCCAACCTCTATAAATAGGTGAGTTTGCTATTGAAAAAAATTAGAAAACTTAGCCAAACTTTGCCAAATTTTCTCCACCAAAAATCCGAACTTCAACAAGAGAGAAAGGAAGGAAATTTTGCAAAACCAAGTGTGTTTTAAGCCTAGGGATAGTCGGTTTTACCTTAGAGAGCAAGCAAGGAAGTTTGAAAAAAATTGGAACCCATATCTAGGCCAAGGGCCGGTTGTGTGGGGCAAGAGGAAAGCAAGAGAGAAAAGTTGAATCCAAAGGGGGATTTAGGGTTTTGAGTGTTGGTTTCCACTTAGAACATCATTTAAGAGCACTAGAGCATTTGGTGCACAAGTTGGCCAAAGGACCGGCTGTTGGAGAGGGAAAAAGGGGAGCCAAGAGCCAATCCAAAAATTCGGATCCAAGGTGAGGTAAAATTCCAAACTCTTAAGCTTTCATTTAAATTTCAATTGGAGAAATTTAAATGTATTTAAGTATGTGTTGTAATGAGCATAAGCTCACTTTAATTTTCTGCCCTAAATTAAGATTATAGGCTATGTGCTTGTTATGGTTAGGATTTATGGTTTGGTGGTTATGATTTTTGCATGCTAGATGTTTGTGAAATGGTTAGGGTTTATGTACATTATGTTTGATGCTAAATTTGATTTGCATGTTGAATATTGGACGTTAGAAAACGCTGCATAACCACTTTCTAGGCTCCCGCTGAGTTCGGTTGAGGTAGGGTGAACGTTTTAGGACGTAAACGAAATTTTAAACCGAAAACTGCCAACTCGGGTAGAAATTGGCCAGTTTCGGGAAAAACAGTTTTTGAGGCTTCTAGAGGCCGAATCAGGGGAAACTCAAAACATGAAAGTTTTTAATAGAGTTTTTCCTAGAGGACAGCGCGGACAGTTTTGTAAAATGAGGCTCCAATGGCCTCGGTTTTTACCAAAACCCGTGCCTAAGGTGCCCAGGACCCGAGCACGGCCAGGACAAGTTCCTCAGGGGTTTTGACCACGAAAACGCCAGAACTGGGTTTTACCCAAAACATAAAAGTTGTAGAGTTTTTAAATGTTTACAACTTTCATGAAGACAAGTTTTACAGATTCAGAATGTATTTTAAGATGAAAATGAATTTCGGAGAACTGTACAGGAATTATGGAAATCCTGTACAGGATTTACAAAGTTGACACAGAAAATGCATATTTTTGCAGTTTCACTGCAAATGACATTGAGAAACTGTTCCAAAGGCAGTCTCCAATAGTCAATAATTTTATACGACTCCTTTTAAGGTTTTCAGTTTTTTTTTAAAAGATTGAACAAAAGGATTTTTAAACCAAAACCTAAGAATTCTTTTCTAAAGAAATAAGTTTGTTTTTAAAACCTAAGTTAAAGATTTAACCGGTTAGGGTTACTTAGGTAACCAATTAGGACAAGGTAAAGATAAGTAAGGTTATATAAGAATGTTGGTTATATTACCAACAGTTCTAACCCTTACTTTTATTAATCTCAGAACGTCGCACGCCGAAGTGTCCCAACGGGATTTAACTCGACTTTTGGACACAGCTTTTACGAACGAGGTAAGTACAACTCCGCCTACAGCATGGGCTTTGTTGTGTATACTTGCCAAAGTATGATGAAAATGCTATGTAGTGTAAATGTTACCTCTTATGTGTTGTAGATAGTTTTAAGTTATAGGAAATGTTATAGAAAATCTCATGCTTTGTAGTATGCTATGATTATGTGTTAAGAGTATGTTATAAAATGCTATGATGATATGCTATGTTATATGCTATGGTATGTTATGTGTTATAAAAAGTTGAAATGCTATGATTTAGAATGCCATGGAATAGGTTATGATGATAAGATTATAAATTAATTGTGTGACATATCACGATGTATGCTCACTAATTAATACAATTAAGTATGAGATAATGAAAGTTATGATGGCAAATAATTTGCCTGTGTCGTACCGACCCGCGTTAGGTCGGGTTGAACTATGGATTGAATTGGAAATGGTTTGGCCGCCCCAACCAATTCATAGTTGCGCGCCCGGTACGAACACTTACGTTATGGGGCCCACAAGATAAGACAAGATAAGTTATGATAAGTTAAGAAAGCAAGTTACGATTAATCAAGCAAGCATAATGAAGCATAAATGGCTCATGCATAAGTTAAGATAAGTTATATTATGTTATGCTTAAGTTATGATTAGTATGGTATGCTAGTTAGGATATGTGTGATGTGTTTTATTTAAAGTAAATTGCGGTATAGAATAAGTTGTACTTGCTGAGCGAAAGCTCACTGTCTTACGTCTGTGCTGTAGGTAAGCAGCCTGGAAATAATTCTTATGCAAGATGGAGGGCATGGATTGGCGGACTGTGAAATGTGGGAATAAACCGCTACGCGTTTCGTTATATTATGTAATTATGAAATAAGTTTTATTTCACCCAAACAACGTAATTAATGTTCGATATACATTTATATTTCGTATGTAAGTACAGTATAAAAAAAAAATAATAATTTCCGCTGTGTAAGTTATGTATGTACGATATGTATGTATGGTAACGACCTGTGCTAGGCGGGTCGTTACAGAGTTGGTATCAGAGCGGTTCCCTGCGATCAAATTTCAAAGTCAGCCTGCCATCGCCGCCATCATTGTAAGTTAAAAATTTTATTTTCGTATATTAATAATTATTATGCGCCTATATTATGATAGACTTGACGATATGGACCCGGACCAAGTCGACGCGGACCGAGAGGCGACGAGGTCATTCTTTCAGTCATGTCCGCTTATGTTTGACGGCACGAGACGTACGGTACCAGTGGCAGCATGGTTGTATGATATGGAGTTGATCTTCCATACCTGCCACATCGAGGCCCGGCTACAGGTTTCCTTGGCTAGCCGATGTTTCGCTGTTGACGCTAGGATATGGTGGATCATCCTTGGAGAGCGTCAGTTGCCGAGCCGCACGTGGCCGCATTTTCGCACTGCAGTGATGGCTCGTTACGGGCCGATGATAGGCGAGGAGCGGGCGATGTACTCCGCGATGCTGAGATCTATGAGGACATGCACCACACTCGTTACCTCAGCTACGTAGCTGATTGGCACGCGTATCCTCAGGAGACGATGGCCCATTATTGTCGACGATTCCAGGAGTCGATGCTGCCATACATTCCTCAGTATCTGCAGAGTCCCGAGCTGCAGGCCTTAGTTATTCTGAGGAACGGATTGCCTATTCAGATCCGGCAGTACGTTCCTGAACCCATGCTCGGTTTGTCAGTTGGACACATGATTGAGGCTATTTTGGGAGTCGAGGCTAACATTCACGATATGCCAGCCCCGGATTTGGCAGAGGCTCAGCAGGCGCCAGTAGAGGGACGCCGAGATCAGAGCCGGTGTATGAGCCAGATCCAGCTACCAGGAGGACCCGATGGCTGCCGACCCGATGCCAGAGGTACCTGCTCATGAGGTCGACTTTGAGGCCGAGGCTGATGACTATGACGGGGATGATGAGATGGACGTTCCCGAGGACCCGATTCCTCCTATTATCGTATTATCCAGCGATGATGAGGAGGAGGAGCCCGAGCACGAGCCTGGGTTTGGAGGGTGGCCGGAGGAGGGAGATGACTTCGAGGAGGATCCGGAGGAGATCTTCGATGAGGACGGAGAGGCCGACTCCGACGTCTCAGTAGTCACAGTTGTAGAGTTAGATTAGGATTAGATCGATCGATTATGTATATATTTTTGCTTTTAAGACTGTTTGTACTAGCTTATTATTTTTTTTGAGATAGGCTTGTACTTATATACGATGGTAAAGTGGTAGACACTTCCATCATATTTTTGACCCTGTGTATACAGTATGATGAACATATATGTACGTATATTATAGTAAATATGATGTACTTTTTGTAAATGTACAAAAGATAAGTTCAAAGTATGGTATGAATGACAAATGTTATGTTATGAGATACAATGTCTGTATTATGACTATGAATGCTATGATAAGTATGTAATGTTAAGTATTACATTATGATAAGATAAATGATGAATGAAAGAAATGATATTAATAGTATGATAATATCTTTTCTAAATGATATGATAGGATGGTACGCCCACGTCGAGCAATGCCAGTAAATCCGCCCGAGCCGGATTTCGCGACAATTGTTGCAAATTTGCAAAGACAGCTGCTCGAACAGCAGCAAGAAACTAACAGATTGCGAGAACAGATAGCGCAATTGAATCAGAGGCCCCAAGTGAACGAAGTTCCACCCCCAGTACAGCAGGTACCGCCAGTGGTACCTCAAGTTCCAGAGGTCCAACCAGAGATTCCTCGGAATGCTGGATTCCGATGGCACAAGCAGGAGGACAGGACAATGTACAGCCAGTGCGGGAGGATCTGCTGTACGAGAGATTCAGGCGGATGAAGGCGCCTGAATTTGAAGGGGTAACTGACCCAGTCGCCGCCGATAATTGGTTGATCGATATCCAGGTTATCTTGGATTTCATGCGGCTTACAGAACAGGAGAAGGTTCTCTGTGCTTCATTTGCCTGAAGAAAGATGCACGGCACTGGTGGATGACTGTTCAAATGCGGCGGGATGTCATGGCCATGAACTGGTAGGATTTTGTAACCGAATTCCGTGCCATGTACTACAACGCGGAGATACTGGCGACTCAGCAAGATGAGTTCACCAGTTTACGACAGGGATCGATGACGGTTATGGAGGCCGTAAAGAAATTTGAGCAGCTAGCCCGTCTGTGCCCGGAACTGGTTCCGAATGAAAAGGAAAAGGTCAGAAGGATGATGAAGATGTTCCGCACAGACATCTCCAAGCAGGTCAGTGCAGGCAGTAGCCCACCTACCCTGGTATCTGATTGTGTCAGTAGAGCGATAAGAGCTGAGTACTGGATCAACCAGGACAAGGAAGCTAGGGCTCAGATTTTTAAAGCCAGAAAGGAGGAAAAGGCCGTGGTAAACAGACACAGCCTCGTCAAAACGCTGAGACCAACCAGAAGGGCCAGACCAGTAGCCCTGCCCAGAATTCCAAGCAGTTTGGAAAGAATAAGAGAAAGGGTAATTTCACGGGCCAGGGACAACAGAAAAACTTCCCACAGAAGAGTAATAATCGGGGAAGGGATGGTAACAGCGTTGAGTATCCGCAGTGTGCCAAATGCGGAAAGAAGCATCCAGGGGTATGCAGAATGGGGACAAATGTTTGTTACCTATGTGGCAAGGAGGGGCATTTTGCCAGAAGCTGCAACCAGAACCCCCAAAACCAGAACCCTCCACCATCTAACCGAAACGCACCCGGTCAATTACACGCAGTCCAAGCCAGACTCGAAGGACCCTCGATCACGCAAGGCAGATTGGAGGCTCCTGAACCTCAAGCCAGGATCTATGCTTACACGAGAGGAGATGCTGAAGCAGGAACTTCTCACGTGGTGACAGGTCAGATCTCTATCACCACTCATGAAGCTATTGCCTTGTTTGATTCTGGAGCCACTCACTCGTTTATATCCTTAGAGTTCGCCCAGAAGTTAGGAAGAGGTGTTGATGAGTTAGAGCAGCCTTTCAAAACTTTTCTGCCATCCGGAGAAATTTTATGGTCCGATTTCTGGTTACAGAATATTCCCGTAATTATTTGTGGTAGAGAATTGTATGTAGATCTCATCGCGATCCGACTTCAGGATTTCGATGTGATCTTAGGGATGGACTTCTTGGGCAATACAACGCCAAGATCGACTGCCGGAAGCGTTGTGTGGCTTTCAATCCCTACGATGAAGAGGAGTTCAATTTCCATGGACAGTCTCGGAACTCAACAACCAGATTGGTTACGGCAATGAAAGCTTGGAAAATGTTAGCTAGTGGCTGTCAGGGGTACTTAGCTAACATGGTGGACAAGGATCGGGAGATGGAATTAACGCCGGAAGATGTCCCCATTATTAAGGAATATGTGGATATCTTTCCGAAGGATTTGCCAGGGCTTCCGCCAGAACGTGAAATTTCGTTCGAGATCGAGTTGCTACCTGGAGCTGCTCCGATATCGAAAGCACCTTACCGCATGGCACCAGCTGAGCTTAGAGAACTGCAAGTGCAATTACAAGAGTTGCTCGACAAGGGATTCATCCGACAGAGTTACTCTCCGTGGGGAGCGCCTGTTTTGTTCGTTAAGAAAAAGGATGGATCGTTGCGTATGTGTATCGACTATCGCGAGCTGAATAAGATCACAATCAAGAACAAGTATCCCCTCCCGAGGATAGACGATCTGTTTGATCAGCTTAGGGAGCAGTGGTATTTTCAAAGGTCGATCTGCGATCAGGTTATCATCAGCTCAAGATCAAGGAGTCAGATATCTCCAAGACGGCTTTTCGTACGCGCTATGGACACTACGAATTCTTGGTTATGCCGTTTGGACTGACCAACGCCCCAGCTGCTTTCATGGATCTTATGAACAGAGTGTTCAAAGAATATTTGGATAAGTTCGTCATCGTCTTTATTGACGATATTTTGATTTATTCAAGGTCCCAGGAAGAACATAAGCAGCATTTGAGAGTAGTGATGGAGACGTTGAGACGACATCAGCTATATGCCAAGTTCACAAAATGTGAATTTTGGCTAGAAAAGGTGCATTTCTTGGGGCATGTGGTGTCCAAAGAAGGGATTTCTGTGGATCCTGCTAAGGTAGAGGCAGTTAGTTTATGGCCCAGACCTAAGAATGTTACGGAAATCAGGAGTTTCCTTGGATTGGCTGGTTATTATCGGCGATTCGTAGAGGGATTTTCAAAGATCGCAACCCCTCTTTCTGCTCTTACCCGGAAAGGAAGGAATTTCGAGTGGACATCGAAATGTGAAGAGAACTTTCAGGAGCTAAAAAAGAAGCTTACTAGCGCCCCAGTGTTAGTAATTCCTGACGTAGATGCGGGAAATTTCGTTATTTACAGTGATGCTTCCAAAATAGGACTTGGAGCGGTCCTGATGCAACATGGAAAGGTGGTCGCCTATGCCTCACGACAATTGAAGGAGCACGAAAAGAACTACCCTACGCACGATCTGGAGTTAGCAGCGGTAGTTTTTGCACTCAAGATCTGGAGGCACTACTTATACGGGAATAAATGCGAAATTTACACAGACCACCAGAGCCTCAAGTACATTTTTACTCAGAAAGAGCTCAACATGAGACAACGTAGATGGCTAGAACTTGTGAAGGATTATGATTGTGAAATCCTTTACCATCCTGGAAAGGCAAACCGGGTGGCAGATGCTTTAAGTCGGAAATCGGTAGGCATGCTGATGTCTATTGAGATTTTTCCGAAGCCACTACAAAGAGAAATTTCTGAGTTCAACTTGGAGCTGTTGACGGGAAGATTGTCCTCTCTGACCCTCCAGTCCAATCTTTTGGAAGTTATCAAGACGCATCAAGGAAAAGACCCATCTTTGATGAAGGCGCAACTTTTCAATGAAAAGAACAAGGAGTTTAAGACCTCTGCGATGGTGTTATCTACTTCAAAGAAAGGATTTGTGTTCCCGACTTTAAGTTTTTGAAGGATCAGATACTATCAGAGGCACATAAGACGCCGTATTCAGTGCATCCAGGAGCTTCCAAGATGTACAAAGATCTCCGAGAGAATTATTGGTGGCCAAGCATGAAGAATGAGATAGCAAAGTACGTGTCAAAATGCCTAACTTGCCAGAGAGTGAAGGCCGAACATCGACATCCAGGCGGAGAATTGCAGAAGATAGAGCTTCCCGAATGGAAATGGGAGCAAATCACTATGGATTTTGTCGTAGGACTGCCCAGAACTTCAAATGGGAATGACACAATCTGGGTGGTTGTTGATCGACTAACCAAATCCGCCCACTTCATCGCTATCAAAGCCACTTATTCGGTAGAAAAATTGGCTGAAGTCTACGTATCCCAGATCGTCAGATACCATGGAGTACCGAAATCGATCATCTCGGACCGTGATGGACGTTTCACTTCTCGATTTTGGACAAGTGTGCACAATGCTATGGGGTCGAAGCTGAAGTTTAGTACGGCTTTCCATCCCCAAACTGACGGTCAATCAGAACGAACCATCCAGACGCTAGAAGATATGTTGAGAGCATGTGTTCTGGATTTCATGGGAAACTGGGATCAGAAGCTGCAAATGATCGAATTTTCATATAACAATAGCTATCATGCTTCGATTGGTATGGCTCCCTTTGAAGCATTGTATGGAAGGAAATGTCGATCCCCCATTCATTGGCAGGAGGTGGGTCAGAAGCAGCTTCAAACCACGGATTTTATCCGAAAGACTTCAGAGGATATTAAAAAGATTAAACAAAGGCTAGATGTGGCTTTCAGTCGTCAGAAAAGCTATGCTGACAAGCGTAGAAGGCCTTTGGAATTCCAAGTCGGAGATGCGGTATTCATAAAGATAGCTCCAATGAAGGGAGTAATGCGCTTTGGCAAGAAAGGGAAGCTTAGTCCAAGGTATACTGGACCATTTGAAATCCTTGAAAGAGTTGGGAAAGTAGCCTATAAGCTTGCCCTACCGCCAGAACTTGCGTCAATGCACAATGTATTCCACGTCTCGATGCTCAAAAAGTATGTGTCAGACCCTTCTCATGTGCTTAACCAGGAACCAGTGGAAGTTCAAACGGACTTAACTTATGAAGAAAAGCCCGTACGAATATTAGATCGGGAAGAGAAGGTCTTAAGGAATAAGACGATTCCCATGGTTAAAGTGTTGTGGCGAAACCACAAGGTTGAAGAAGCAACCTGGGAATTAGAAGATAGTATGAGGAAGAACTACCCCGGTTTGTTCTAATTTTCGAGGACGAAAATTTTTAAGGGGGGTAGATTGTAATACCTAGTTATTTAACGATTATGATTCTTTGTACAAAAAATTCAAATTGTACCTTAAGAATATTAATGAAAAAGCCCGGTTAAGGGTTTTTATAATGTTTTGTGAGTTTTTATGACTTTAAAAGACTCAAAAATAATTTCTAGGACAAGAAAACGTCCTTTTAGGTAAAAAGGAATGAAAATGGCCAAAAATGTATGTTGGTCAAAGTTTGACCAAAAACGTCGACGGTTGACCAAAAAGTCAACTGTTGACCACGGGAGTCAAATCTCGGCAAGAAAGTCACCTGTCGACAAGAAAGTCAATGGTGGACGAGAAAGCCAAGATTGACCCCAAAAAGTTAAAGAAAAGACGGTACGAGTAAAATCGCCGCAGTATAGAATTATACTGTATAGGCCGTTTTTACTGATAAAATGATATGTTTAGAACTTAAAACCACCATAGAAAGACAAGCACATTAAGTAGAATTAAAGGGCAAAAAGGGTTTTAAGAAATAAGGAAATTTTTATACAGTTTGTTTTCACACAGATAAATTTTGGACTGCCGTTCGGTAAACTAATACTGTGCATAAGTGAATCCAGTATTAGAAATACCTGTGTTAAAACATTAATGGACTGTGTAATAAGTTAAAAAGCCAAACAAGCTTAAGAAAAGCTTGCATCACCTAACTTTATTTTAATGACATCATTAAATGATTTAAGAAAATTTTGGAAAGTAATTGGCCAAAAATCAGCCACAATGGCCGGCCACATGTCCCCCCCTAAAGTCCTATTTCTGAAATTTTTGAGGACTAAGTTGTGCAATTTCAAGAAATTCCAACCTCTATAAATAGGTGAGTTTGCTATTGAAAAAAATTAGAAAACTTAGCCAAACTTTGCCAAATTTTCTCCACCAAAATCCGAACTTCAACAAGAGAGAAAGGAAGGAAATTTTGCAAAACCAAGTGTGTTTTAAGCCTAGGGATAGTCGGTTTTACCTTAGAGAGCAAGCAAGGAAGTTTGAAAAAAATTGGAACCCATATCTAGGCCAAGGGCCGGTTGTGTGGGGCAAGAGGAAAGCAAGAGAGAAAAGTTGAATCCAAAGGGGGATTTAGAGTTTTGAGTGTTGGTTTCCACTTAGAACATCATTTAAGAGCACTAGAGCATTTGGTGCACAAGTTGGCCAAAGGACCGGCTGTTGGAGAGGGAAAAAGGGGAGCCAAGAGCCAATCCAAAAATTCGGATCCAAGGTGAGGTAAAATTCCAAATTCTTAAGCTTTCATTTAAATTTCAATTGGAGAAATTTAAATGTATTTAAGTATGTGTTGTAATGAGCATAAGCTCACTTTAATTTTCTGCCCTAAATTAAGATTATAGGCTATGTGCTTGTTATGGTTAGGATTTATGGTTTGGTGGTTATGATTTTTGCATGCTAGATGTTTGTGAATGGTTAGGGTTTATGTACATTATGTTTGATGCTAAATTTGATTTGCATGTTGAATATTGGACGTTAGAAAACGCTGCATGACCACTTTCTAGGCTCCCGCTGAGTTCGGTTGAGGTAGGGTGAACGTTTTAGGACGTAAACGAAATTTTAAACCGAAAACTACCAACTCGGGTAGAAATTGGCCAGTTTCGGGAAAAACAGTTTTTGAGGCTTCTAGAGGCCGAATCAGGGGAAACTCAAAACATGAAAGTTTTTAAGTAGAGTTTTTCCTAGAGGACAACGCGGACAGTTTTGTAAAATGAGGCTCCAATGGCCTCGGTTTTTACCAAAACCCGTGCCTAAGGTGCCCAGGACCCGAGCACGGCCAGGACAAGTTCCTCAGGGGTTTTGACCACGAAAACGCCAGAACTGGGTTTTACCCAAAACATAAAAGTTGTAGAGTTTTTAAATGTTTACAACTTTCATGAAGACAAGTTTTACAGATTCAGTCTGGATTTTAAGATGAAAATGAATTTCGGAGAACTGTACAGGAATTATGGAAATCCTGTACAGGATTTACAAAGTTAACACAGAAAATGCATATTTTTGTAATTACACTGCAAAATTGACATTGAGAAACTGTTCCAAAGGCAGTCTCCAATAGTCAATAATTTTATACGACTCCTTTTAAGGTTTTCAGTTTTTTTAAAAGATTGAACAAAAGGATTTTTAAACCAAAACCTAAGAATTCTTTTCTAAGAAATAAGTTTGTTTTTAAAACCTAAGTTAAAGATTTAACCGGTTAGGGTTACTTAGGTAACCAATTAGGACAAGGTAAAGATAAGTAAGGTTATATAAGAATGTTGGTTATATTACCAACAGTTCTAACCCTTACTTTTATTAATCTCAGAACGTCGCACGCCGAAGTGTCCCAACGGGATTTAACTCGACTTTTGGACACAGCTTTTACGAACGAGGTAAGTACAACTCCGCCTACAGCATGGGCTTTGTTGTGTATACTTGCCAAAGTATGATGAAAATGCTATGTAGTGTAAATGTTACCTCTTATGTGTTGTAGATAGTTTTAAGTTATAGGAAATGTTATAGAAAATGTCGTGCTTTGTAGTATGCTATGATTATGTGTTAAGATATGTTATAAAATGCTATGATGATATGCTATGTTATATGCTATGGTATGTTATGTGTTATAAAAAGTTGAAATGCTATGATTTAGAATGCCATGGAATAGGTTATGATGATAAGATTATAAATTAATTGTGTGACATATCACGATGTATGCTCACTAATTAATACAATTAAGTATGAGATAATGAAAGTTATGATGGCAAATAATTTGCCTGTGTCGTACCGACCCGCGTTAGGTCGGGTTGAACTATGGATTGAATTGGAAATGGTTTGGCCGCCCCAACCAATTCATAGTTGCGCGCCCGGTACGAACACTTACGTTATGGGGCCCACAAGATAAGACAAGATAAGTTATGATAAGTTAAGAAAGCAAGTTACGATTAATCAAGCAAGCATAATGAAGCATAAATGGCTCATGCATAAGTTAAGATAAGTTATATTATGTTATGCTTAAGTTATGATTAGTGTGGTATGCTAGTTAGGATATGTGTGATGTGTTTTATTTAAAGTAAATTGCGGTATAGAATAGTTGTACTTGCTGAGCGAAAGCTCACTGTCTTACGTCTGTGCTGTAGGTAAGCAGCCTGGAAATAATTCTTGATGCAAGATGGAGGGCATGGATTGGCGGACTGTGAAATGTGGGAATAAACCGCTACGCGTTTCGTTATATTATGTAATTATGAAATAAGTTTTATTTACACCCAAACAACGTAATTAATGTTCGATATACATTTATATTTCGTATGTAAATACAGTATAAAAAAAAAAAAATTTCCGCTGTGTAAGTTATGTATGTACGATATGTATGTATGGTAACGACCTGTGCTAGGCGGGTCGTTACAAGTGGTATCAGAGCGGTTCCCTGCGATCAAATTTAAATCAGCCTGATGCGCATCATTAAGTTAAAAATTTTATTTTCTATATTAATATTATGCGCCTATATTATGATAGACTTGACGATATGGACCCGGACCAAGTCGCGCGGACCGAGAGGCGACGAGGTCATTCTTTCAGTCGTGTCCGCTTATGTTTGACGGCACGACGACGGTACCAGTGGCAGCATGGTTGTATGATATGGAGTTGATCTTCCATACCTGCCACATCGAGGCCCGGCTACAGGTTTCCTTGGCTAGCCGATGTTTGCTGTTGACGCTAGGATATGGTGGATCAT
>JAINRH010000158.1:0-28500 GCA_025413025.1 Ficus hispida
AACTCCTAATTTAGCACTCCTAAATTTGAATCTGTCCTATATAATACCTTTTACTAAAAATTGGTTAAAAACATATTAAAAATAGGAATTAGTCTTATTAAACCACTTTTATCAAGATTTCTATTTCAAAAACAAATGAAAAGACACTACATGACTGGACTTAACTCCCTTTTTCTATCTATTTTTTAATAGAAACTCTAATGAAGGGGGTTGAATGAGGCTACTTTAAAATTCAGGAGAGAAAGTGAGAGTTTTTAAAATTTATGACGTAAAATGGGAATAATTGTAAATTTTAAGGATATGAATGAGATTAATTGTAGAAATATTATTGACATCTTAATTAGAATGAAGCCAAGATAGAAACTTATATTAAGAGTGAAAATTAGTTTGATATTGTATTTGATTTGCTTTTGTATAATTTTAGAACTTAATGACTTGATAAAAACAGTATAGGCACCTTTACCATTGGATTAAACGATACAAAGATAAAATCATAAAAGCAAATAAAACGACTTCTATAAAAACATGTAAAATGTGATATACAATATATCGTATATAAATGATATTACATACTAAGACCATCTCCAATGTATTTCTCTATCCTAATATTATAAATTTGTCACAAAAGAGTTAAATTAACACTATCTTATTCTATGCTCTAATACGTAATTCTATTTTAATTTTCTATCATCAAATTATTACATTCTGAAATTTATTAAAATAATTTTTAGTACTAAATAAATTAGAAATAAAATAGTATAATAATTACAAAAAAAAGTCAAATAAAACAATTAACAAGAGGTAATGTTAACTATAATTTGGCCGGATATATTTGTCACAAAATTTAGTATATGACAGATTTAGCATAAAAAATGTACTCTATTAGAGTTTTCTTTTTTTCATCCAAATATCAAATTGGAGATGCTCCAATACTGCCAAAGATCTTTTACTTTTCAATAAAGGTTCTAGATGTAACGCCCCCCAAAATCCACGTAAGGGCGTACTACGTCACGTAGGGCCGAATACGTAAACATGGGCGTTACACACTTGCTTAACTTAAATCATTGTTTACCGAAAATTTCAGGATAAATTTTTTTTTTTCTTTAAACTTTAAAACTTTAAATTTTATTTTAAAAATCATAACTCGAAACTAAACTTGAATTAACTTGTACTGACGGGTAAACTTCATCATGTCTACCCCTTTTACTTGTTATGCCGATTATAAGGTTACCATGACCTTTTAAATCGGACCTTGGAAACATTACATCACATCCATATACAACATCATACTTAAAAACATTTGCGGAAATATTGCGTAGTGGTATCCCACACCGCCCTTCACTCGCTGCATCGTCTCCATGGCCCATCAAGTAATGCTGCAGGCGTCTTACCTACAGTATGAAATATACAAATGAGCTTTCGCCCAGCAAGTACAAACATGATCTCACAAAATCTTTTCAAACATCAAGTAAATATCAATCATCATGTAGTTTATGCATGATCCGATTATGTCCAATTATAAATCTTTTAGGCACTTTTACTCATTATCTTGATTACATGTGGGCCCCTAGTGTCCGTACCAAAGCGCGCAGCCTCCAGACAAAGCTAGGGTTTGCAAGGCCCTAACAGTTCTGGGAATCATAACGTGACCTCACGCATCAACGAGAGGTAAATGTCACCACTGGTTTGAACATGTAGCCTCCTCGATCACGGGAGGTTGGTACGACACCTTACTTGATTTATCTTACCATGTGGTTCAATATTAGTGAACATGCTTCATGATGTCACAAGGTCAAATCCAAACTTAACATTTGCCATATCATGGCATTCTTGAAAACATGACATTTTTAAAACCATGACATTTTAGAAAACATGGCATAATATGTAACATGTCATAGCATCACATCATTACATGGCATCTCATATCATAACATAGCATAGCATCACATAGCATAGCATTATAACATAGCATAGCATTATAGCATAGCATAACATAGCATAGCATGTATACTTGGAAAATATCTTTTATTATTTTCCATACTGCAGGTGAGGTTTGTACTTACCTCTTTTACTATGTCCTACGTAAAGCTGCTCCTCTTCCGGGTAGCCGCAGGCTTCCTCCTGCTTGATGAAGGACATAGGTAAGGGTCTAATTAGTATTGTGGAATGTTGGTGACCATACCAACATGCCTACGAAATTCTAGCTGTAAGTCTCCCTTATAACTTATGATGACTTACTTGGTTACTTAAGGTAACCTTGGGTATTAATCCCAATCATATATGAATAGGGTTAGGTATCATCCTAACCTTGGCCTATGCCTTGTCATTTTTAATTTTAATCCTTTTTGGGTTTTAAGATCAAACTCAATTTTTATACCTTGTTGGGTTACCTTGAGTAACCCTTGAGGTAGTCAAACTTAGTTCAATTATCCTAAGTCAACTTTGGCTTTGGACTCCATCCCGTAACTCGGGTATCCTTCCCGGTTACCGTCCATCATTGTTTTGTTACCAAAAGTAAGATAACTTTTGAATCCAAAAACTTGTTTTTCTCTTTGCTTTGGAAAAACTTAGTTCTCTTTGTTCAAAAATTCTAGTTTAACTTTGAAAAATTGTAATTCTTTGAGAAAGGTTTGTAAAAATTATTAACTGTTGAAAACTGCCTTTGGAGTAGTTTCCCACAGTCAAAACATTGGTGTTGGTGCAAAAATACAGTTTTCCTGTATTGTTTTAGAAAATCCTGTGCAGGAATTTCTTGTTTCCTGCACACTCTTAGAAATCCGTGTCAGTTTAAAAATCCATTCCGATTTTGAAAAACTTGTCTTCACGAAAGTTTTAGATCTTGAAAAATCCTAAAACTTTCGTGTTTTACGAAAAGTCCAGTTCTGCTTGGATTCGTACCAGTTTTAATTTGAAACTGGCTGACCCTGTAAACTGGGTCTGGGCAAACTAGCCACGGGTTTTTGTAAAAACGGAGGCCATTGGAGCCTCAATTTGAAAAACGGTCGCGTTCCCTCTAGGAAAAACCCTTATCTACAACTTTGTAGTTTTGAGTTTCTTCAAATTCGGCCTCTAAGGGCCTCAAAATACCATTTCCAGAACACTGCCCAGTCTTGACCCGAGACTGGCAGTTTCGGTTCTTAATTTCGTTTTACGTCCTAAAACGTGCACGCTACCTCAACCGACCACAGCGGGAGCCTAAAGTCACACATGCAATCGTTTCTAACGTTCCAATCCATCATGCATCTAACATGCACCCTAACATTCAATCAAGCATAAACATAACCAAACCACAATTGAGACCTTAGCACCCTAATCAAGCACATAACTTATTGCATGGCATAAGAAAATGAGCTTATGCTCTTACATCCCAAACATGGAAATACACTTAAATTTCCCAAATTTAAGCTCAAATTAGAAAGGTTTAAGGTCATAAGGTTTACCTCTAGGGTTTGGAAGTTGGTTCACAAGCTTGGATTCCAATTTTTTCCCTTTTTCCTTGGCTCACACAACCGGCCTCCCCTCCAATTGGGTTCCAAAAATTTTGGCCAATTAAATTGAGCCTCACACACTCACATAAGGTCTGGCCATTACCAAAAATCCAGCCAACCATTTTTTTTTCCTCTTCCTAGGGTCGGTTTTGGTGGAGAAAATGGGTGAGGGAAAATTTTGCCATAGTTTGGCTTGTTTTTCTAATTTTTTTGAGCTGAAATCCGCCCCCCCCTTGGCCCTATTTATAGCTGATTTTGAACTTTCAAAATTGCTAAAAAGTCCTTGAATTTGGATTTAATTATTTTTCCAAAATTGCACTTTAGTCCTTGAAGCAAAAATATTTGCACTTTGACCCCTACAAGTGTTGGCTGGCCATTGGTTGCCTTGGAGCCCAAGTTTTGCTTACCTCATCATGATGACATCATCTTGATGACATCATGTGCTTACCTCATGCTTACATCATCATTTTTCTCCAAAATTACACTTTTGCCCCCAAAAGACAAAATATTTACAATTTGACCTTCCAAGTGGCATGTTGGCCGGCCATCACCTTGTTCTCCAAGCAAATGATGACATCATTTTGATGACATCATCTTGCTTACATTACCTATTTTTTAGAAATTGCATTTTGGCCCCGAAAGTTAAAATTCTTGCATTTATGCCCTCTAGGTGGCCGGCCCCTTACTTGGAAATCAAGCCAAGCTTATCTCACCTTGATGACATCATCTTGATGACATCACTTCGCTTACATCATCAATTTTCCAAAATTTGCACTTTTGCCCCAAAAGTGAAAATTCTTACAAAAATGCCCCTAGGTGGCCGGCCATTATGGTGCTTAGGTGGCAAAGATTTCTTTCCACAATTTCCTTAAATCAAAATGATGTCATAATTCTAAGATAGGGTGATGTCACCATAAGGCCTTGTTTGGCTACTTTTTGGAAAAGCAGTCCAATCTTAATCTAACACAGATAAATCCAATACTGTGTTCACTAATACACAGTACAATTCAGTACTGTTATACTTGACTGCAGTCCAAAATTTATCTGCGTAAAAATGGACTGTAAAAATTTTCTTCTTATTTCTGAAAGTCATTAGGACTTTGATATCCAACTTAGTGTGCTTGATTTTCTAGGGTGGTCTCAAAGCTTATTCCAGCTATCTTGTCCAAAAGATAATTTTCGCAGTATATTTCTCATACTGCTTATCCTATTATGGTACAGTCATACCTTTGACTGTTCTTGGTCAACTTTGACTTTTTGGTCAAACTTTGACCAACATGAAATCATGAAATTTGTCATGCCGTTTTTCTCAAAACGCCCATACCAGGTAAGTAATCTATCGTTGAGTCTCGTAGCTAGTTAACCGAGAGCTCAAACTTATACTGTTATTTCATTCCAATCTTGATCCAGACTTAGGTTTTCCTTGTTTCTAAGGAAATCTAGAGTCATCAAAATTTCGGATATTACATTCTACCCTCCTTAAAAGATTTTCGTCCTCGAAAATTCGAATAATCCTAAATGGCTTTTCTTCAATCCACCATCAATTCTTCACAAGTTACTTTAGATTGAATAACTTGTTCATGTTCCCATTTTAACATCTTAATGGGATCATGTCTCTTATATAGAACCATAATCTTCTTTCTATATCTTCATAATTTATATCCTCATACTCCCATGTTTTCATGTCCTCATACTTTCCTTTCATACTGCATCACAAGAACTATTTACATGAAAAACTGAGCAAGTATATCATATTACTTGCTATATTTGAAAAGTATATATAACTTTTCCATACTTGAAAAGAAAACATATTGTATCTTATAATTAAGATACTTTTCTTTAACTTTATTTGAGGGCTCAGCGAATATATCATATTGAAAATATTTTTCTTTCAATTAACTAAAGCTGAGAACCCTCTGGTACAATGTTAATCTTTTGCTATTAGAACCCTTTTCCTTATCATGATGGCCCCTATCTTGGAAATATTTTTCTTCCTCAAGGATCGGCCCTTTTCTTGACATGATGGCCCCTCTCTTGGAACTCTATCCTCAAGGGTTCAGCCCATAACATATCACAACATAACGTGAGTTGGTTCTAATAAGCATAAGATCAAGCACCATACATAAAATAACTTCTTGGAATCTTTTCCAAGTTAATCATGGAAAACAATAATAAATAGTATTATTGAAACGTATTACTGTTCGAGTGATGCAGTGAAAGATATCCTCATATCAACTAGCTACTTGTTAGCCAGTAGAAGCTTTCTCATTGCTTCGGACATTTCCTTATAGCACATAATCATAGCTCTAAGGAATATGTAAAACTTTCCATCATCATTTCATGATTTCCATTACTTAAAAGGTCGTATATAGTCGACATTAGTCAAACCATTATATATCGACTCCAAGGTTGTTACTATTGATCTCAACCTCACTAACTTGATCATCAGACTCATAGCCATCATCATTATCATAGCCTAATAAATTGTTGTTGTAGCATCCAACTATTTGGCATAATGCCTAGTTGCTACCCCCAAACTAAGGCATCATCAAAATTTTCCCCGTATTTAATAATACTCTTATGGGGTAAAAGTTTCACAATCAGGAAACTTAACTTCCATGTATTGATCCATTCCTTAGAAGGAAAAGTTCCTTAATCTCACTATACCTGAGATGAAGCATAGGCTATATGATCTCGAAGCCTATTCTTTTCTTGTTGCTATTCCAGCAATTATCGTTATAACTTAATCACTATAGTTGCAAGATTAGACTCTTGCAAAAATTTGGTTCGTTCGTATGCACGATGAACCATCTTCTAATTCTAGTTCTTAATTCCTCACATTTCTAATCGAAGGAAAAATAAATTAACTTACTTGGGCACTTGCAGAAACGATGTGAAGCAAAGTGAAGTAGGCTGGCAGGATACCGCTCTGATACCAACTGTAACGCCCCGACCCGTCCACGTAGGGGCATACTACGTAAACGTGGGCCGTTACCAAACTTGCTAAACTTAAATCTTTGTTTTATCGAAAATTTCAGGATAAATTTTTTTTTTTCTTTAAACTTTAAAACTTTAAATTTTATTTTAAAAATCATAACTCGAAACTAAACTTGAATTAACTTGTACTGACGGGTAAACTTCATCATGTCTACCCCTTTTACTTGTTATGCCGATATAAGGTTACCATGACCTTTTAAATCGGACCTTGGAAACATTACATCACATCCATATACAACATCATACTTAAAAACATTTGCGGAAAATATTGCGTAGTGGTATCCCACACCGCCCTTCACTCGCTGCATCGTCTCCATGGCCCATCAAGTAATGCTGCAGGCGTCTTACCTACAGTATGAAATATACAAATGAGCTTTCGCCCAGCAAGTACAAACATGATCTCACAAAAATCTTTTCAAACATCAAGTAACATATCAATCATCATGTAGTTTATGCATGATCCGATTATGTCCAATTATAAATCTTTTAGGCACTTTTACTCATTATCTTGATTACATGTGGGCCCCTAGTGTCCGTACCAAAAGCGCGCAGCCTCCAGACAAAGCTAGGGTTTGCAAGGCCCTAACAGTTCTGGGAATCATAACGTGACCCTCACGCATCAACGAGAGGTAAATGTCACCACTGGTTTTGAACATGTAGCCTCCTCGATCACGGGAGGTTGGTACGACACCTTACTTGATTTATCTTACCATGTGGTTCAATATTAGTGAACATGCTTCATGATGTCACAAGGTCAAATCCAAACTTAACATTTGCCATATCATGGCATTCTTGAAAACATGACATTTTTAAAACCATGACATTTTAGAAAACATGGCATAATATGTAACATGTCATAGCATCACATCATTACATGGCATCTCATATCATAACATAGCATAGCATCACATAGCATAGCATTATAACATAGCATAGCATTATAGCATAGCATAACATAGCATAGCATGTATACTTGGAAAATATCTTTTATTATTTTCCATACTGCAGGTGAGGTTTGTACTTACCTCTTTTACTATGTCCTACGTAAAGCTGCTCCTCTTCCGGGTAGCCGCAGGCTTCCTCCTGCTTGATGAAGGACATAGGTAAGGGTCTAATTAGTATTGTGGAATGTTGGTGACCATACCAACATGCCTACGAAATTCTAGCTGTAAGTCTCCCTTATAACTTATGATGACTTACTTGGTTACTTAAGGTAACCTTGGGTATTAATCCCAATCATATATGAATAGGGTTAGGTATCATCCTAACCTTGGCCTATGCCTTGTCATTTTTAATTTTAATCCTTTTTGGGTTTTAAGATCAAACTCAATTTTTATACCTTGTTGGGTTACCTTGAGTAACCCTTGAGGTAGTCAAACTTAGTTCAATTATCCTAAGTCAACTTTGGGCTTTGGACTCCATCCCGTAACTCGGGTATCCTTCCCGGTTACCGTCCATCATTGTTTTGTTACCAAAAGTAAGATAACTTTTGAATCCAAAAACTTGTTTTTCTCTTTGCTTTGGAAAAACTTAGTTCTCTTTGTTCAAAAATTCTAGTTTAACTTTGAAAAATTGTAATTCTTTGAGAAAGGTTTGTAAAAATTATTAACTGTTGAAAACTGCCTTTGGAGTAGTTTCCCACAGTCAAAACATTGGTGTTGGTGCAAAAATACAGTTTTCCTGTATTGTTTTAGAAAATCCTGTGCAGGAATTTCTTGTTTCCTGCACACTCTTTAGAAATCCGTGTCAGTTTAAAAATCCATTCCGATTTTGAAAAACTTGTCTTCACGAAAGTTTTAGATCTTGAAAAATCCTAAAACTTTCGTGTTTTACGAAAAGTCCAGTTCTGCTTAGATTCGTACCAGTTTTAATTTGAAACTGGCTGACCCTGTAAACTGGGTCTGGGCAAACTAGCCACGGGTTTTTGTAAAAACGGAGGCCATTGGAGCCTTATTTGAAAAACGGTCCGCGTTGCCCTCTAGGAAAAACCCTTATCTACAACTTTGTAGTTTTGAGTTTCTTCAAATTCGGCCTCTAAGGGCCTCAAAATACCATTTCCAGAACACTGCCCAGTCTTGACCCGAGACTGGCAGTTTCGGTTCTTAATTTCGTTTTACGTCCTAAAACGTGCACGCTACCTCAACCGACCACAGCGGGAGCCTAAAGTCACACATGCAATCGTTTCTAACGTTCCAATCCATCATGCATCTAACATGCACCCTAACATTCAATCAAGCATAAACATAACCAAACCACAATTGAGACCTTAGCACCCTAATCAAGCACATAACTTATTGCATGGCATAAGAAAATGAGCTTATGCTCTTACATCCCAAACATGGAAATACACTTAAATTTCCCAAATTTAAGCTCAAATTAGAAAGGTTTAAGGTCATAAGGTTTACCTCTAGGGTTTGGAAGTTGGTTCACAAGCTTGGATTCCAATTTTTCTCTCCCTTTCCTTGGCTCCACACAACCGGCCTCCCCTCCAATTGGGTTCCAAAAATTTTGGCCAATTAAATTGAGCCTCACACACTCACATAAGGTCTGGCCATTACCAAAAATCCAGCCAACCATTTTTTTTTCTCTTCCTAGGGTCGGTTTTGGTGGAGAAAATGGGTGAGGGAAAATTTTGCCATAGTTTGGCTTGTTTTTCTAATTTTTTTGAGCTGAAATCCGCCCCCCCCTTGGCCCTATTTATAGCTGATTTTGAACTTTCAAAATTGCTAAAAAGTCCTTGAATTTGGATTTAATTATTTTTCCAAAATTGCACTTTAGTCCTTGAAGCAAAAATATTTGCACTTTGACCCCTACAAGTGTTGGCTGGCCATTGGTTGCCTTGGAGCCCAAGTTTTGCTTACCTCATCATGATGACATCATCTTGATGACATCATGTGCTTACCTCATGCTTACATCATCATTTTTCTCCAAAATTACACTTTTGCCCCAAAAGACAAAATATTTACAATTTGACCTTCCAAGTGGCATGTTGGCCGGCCATCACCTTGTTCTCCAAGCAAATGATGACATCATTTTGATGACATCATCTTGCTTACATTACCTATTTTTTAGAAATTGCATTTTGGCCCCGAAAGTTAAAATTCTTGCATTTATGCCCTCTAGGTGGCCGGCCCTTACTTGGAAATCAAGCCAAGCTTATCTCACCTTGATGACATCATCTTGATGACATCACTTCGCTTACATCATCAATTTTCCAAAATTTGCACTTTTGCCCCAAAAGTGAAAATTCTTACAAAAATGCCCCCTAGGTGGCCGGCCATTATGGTGCTTAGGTGGCAAAGATTTCTTTCCACAATTTCCTTAAATCAAAATGATGTCATAATTCTAAGATAGGGTGATGTCACCATAAGGCCTTGTTTGGCTACTTTTTGGAAAAGCAGTCCAATCTTAATCTAACACAGATAAATCCAATACTGTGTTCACTAATACACAGTACAATTCAGTACTGTTATACTTGACTGCAGTCCAAAATTTATCTGCGTAAAAATGGACTGTAAAAATTTTCTTCTTATTTCTGAAAGTCATTAGGACTTTGATATCCAACTTAGTGTGCTTGATTTTTCTAGGGTGGTCTCAAAGCTTATTCCAGCTATCTTGTCCAAAAGATAATTTTCGCAGTATATTTCTCATACTGCTTATCCTATTATGGTACAGTCATACCTTTGACTGTTCTTGGTCAACTTTGACTTTTTGGTCAAACTTTGACCAACATGAAATCATGAAATTTGTCATGCCGTTTTTCTCAAAACGCCATACCAGGTTAAGTAATCTATCGTTGAGTCTCGTAGCTAGTTAACGAGAGCTCAAACTTATACTGTTATTTCATTCCAATCTTGATCCAGACTTAGGTTTTCCTTGTTTCTAAGGAAATCTAGAGTCATCAAAATTTCGGATATTACATTCTACCCTCCTTAAAAGATTTTCGTCCTCGAAAATTCGAATAATCCTAAATGGCTTTTCTTCAATCCACCATCAATTCTTCACAAGTTACTTTAGATTGAATAACTTGTTCATGTTCCCATTTTAACATCTTAATGGGATCATGTCTCTTATATAGAACCATAATCTTCTTTCTATATCTTCATAATTTATATCCTCATACTCCCATGTTTTCATGTCCTCATACTTTCCTTTCATACTGCATCACAAGAACTATTTACATGAAAAACTGAGCAAGTATATCATATTACTTGCTATATTTGAAAAGTATATATAACTTTTCCATACTTGAAAAGAAAACATATTGTATCTTATAATTAAGATACTTTTCTTTAACTTTATTTGAGGGCTCAGCGAATATATCATATTGAAAATATTTTTCTTTCAATTAACTAAAGCTGAGAACCCTCTGGTACAATGTTAATCTTTTGCTATTAGAACCCTTTTTCTTATCATGATGGCCCCTATCTTGGAAATATTTTTCTTCCTCAAGGATCGGCCCTTTTCTTGACATGATGGCCCCTCTCTTGGAACTCTATCCTCAAGGGTTCAGCCCATAACATATCACAACATAACGTGAGTTGGTTCTAATAAGCATAAGATCAAGCACCATACATAAAATAACTTCTTGGAATCTTTTCCAAGTTAATCATGGAAAACAATAATAAATAGTATTATTGAAACGTATTACTGTTCGAGTGATGCAGTGAAAGATATCCTCATATCAACTAGCTACTTGTTAGCCAGTAGAACTTTTCTCATTGCTTCGGACATTCCTTATAGCACATAATCATAGCTCTAAGGAATATGTAAAACTTCCATTATTTCATGATTTCCATTACTTAAAAGGTCGTATATAGTCGACATTAGTCAAACCATTATATATCGACTCCAAGGTTGTTACTATTGATCTCAACCTCACTAACTTGATCATCAGACTCATAGCCATCATCATTATTATCATAGCCTAATAAATTGTTGTTGATAGCATCCAACTTATTTGGCATAATGCCTAGTTGCTACCCCCAAACTAAGGCATCATCAAAATTTTCCCCGTATTTAATAATACTCTTATGGGGTAAAAGTTTCACAATCAGGAAACTTAACTTCCATGGTATTGATCCATTCCTTAGAAGGAAAAGTTCCTTAATCTCACTATACCTGAGATGAGCAATAGGCTATATGATCTCGAAGCCTATTCTTTTCTTGTTGCTATTCCAGCAATTATCGTTATAACTTAATCACTATAGTTGCAAGATTAGACTCTTGCAAAAATTTGGTTCGTTCGTATGCACGATGAACCATCTTCTAATTCTAGTTCTTAATTCCTCACATTTCTAATCGAAGGAAAAATAAATTAACTTACTTGGGCACTTGCAGAAACGATGTGAAGCAAAGTGAAGTAGGCTGGCAGGATACCGCTCTGATACCAACTGTAACGCCCCGACCCGTCACACTCACGTAGGGCATACTACGTAAACGTGGGCCGTTACCAAACTTGCTAAACTTAAATCTTTGTTTTATCGAAAAATTTCAGGATAAATTTTTTTTTTTCTTTAAACTTTAAAACTTTAAATTTTATTTTAAAAATCATAACTCGAAACTAAACTTGAATTAACTTGTACTGACGGGTAAACTTCATCATGTCTACCCCTTTTACTTGTTATGCCGACTATAAGGTTACCATGACCTTTTAAATCGGACCTTGGAAACATTACATCACATCCATATACAACATCATACTTAAAAACATTTGCGGAAAATATTGCGTAGTGGTATCCCACACCGCCCTTCACTCGCTGCATCGTCTCCATGGCCCATCAAGTAATGCTGCAGGCGTCTTACCTACAGTATGAAATATACAAATGAGCTTTCGCCCAGCAAGTACAAACATGATCTCACAAAAATCTTTTCAAACATCAAGTAACATATCAATCATCATGTAGTTTATGCATGATCCGATTATGTCCAATTATAAATCTTTTAGGCACTTTTACTCATTATCTTGATTACATGTGGGCCCCTAGTGTCCGTACCAAAAGCGCGCAGCCTCCAGACAAAGCTAGGGTTTGCAAGGCCCTAACAGTTCTGGGAATCATAACGTGACCCTCACGCATCAACGAGAGGTAAATGTCACCACTGGTTTTGAACATGTAGCCTCCTCGATCACGGGAGGTTGGTACGACACCTTACTTGATTTATCTTACCATGTGGTTCAATATTAGTGAACATGCTTCATGATGTCACAAGGTCAAATCCAAACTTAACATTTGCCATATCATGGCATTCTTGAAAACATGACATTTTTAAAACCATGACATTTTAGAAAACATGGCATAATATGTAACATGTCATAGCATCACATCATTACATGGCATCTCATATCATAACATAGCATAGCATCACATAGCATAGCATTATAACATAGCATAGCATTATAGCATAGCATAACATAGCATAGCATGTATACTTGGAAAATATCTTTTATTATTTTCCATACTGCAGGTGAGGTTTGTACTTACCTCTTTTACTATGTCCTACGTAAAGCTGCTCCTCTTCCGGGTAGCCGCAGGCTTCCTCCTGCTTGATGAAGGACATAGGTAAGGGTCTAATTAGTATTGTGGAATGTTGGTGACCATACCAACATGCCTACGAAATTCTAGCTGTAAGTCTCCCTTATAACTTATGATGACTTACTTGGTTACTTAAGGTAACCTTGGGTATTAATCCCAATCATATATGAATAGGGTTAGGTATCATCCTAACCTTGGCCTATGCCTTGTCATTTTTAATTTTAATCCTTTTTGGGTTTTAAGATCAAACTCAATTTTTATACCTTGTTGGGTTACCTTGAGTAACCCTTGAGGTAGTCAAACTTAGTTCAATTATCCTAAGTCAACTTTGGGCTTTGGACTCCATCCCGTAACTCGGGTATCCTTCCCGGTTACCGTCCATCATTGTTTTGTTACCAAAAGTAAGATAACTTTTGAATCCAAAAACTTGTTTTTCTCTTTGCTTTGGAAAAACTTAGTTCTCTTTGTTCAAAAATTCTAGTTTAACTTTGAAAAATTGTAATTCTTTGAGAAAGGTTTGTAAAAATTATTAACTGTTGAAAACTGCCTTTGGAGTAGTTTCCCACAGTCAAAACATTGGTGTTGGTGCAAAAATACAGTTTTCCTGTATGTTTTAGAAAATCCTGTGCAGAATTTCTTGTTTCTGCACACTCTTTAGAAATCCGTGTCAGTTTAAAAATCTATTGATTTGAAAAATTGTCTTCACGAAAGTTTTAGATCTTGAAAAATCCTAAAACTTTCGTGTTTTACGAAAAGTCCAGTTCTGCTTAGATTCGTACCAGTTTTTAATTTGAAACTGGCTGACCCTGTAAACTGGGTCTGGGCAAACTACCACGGGTTTTTTGTAAAAACGGAGGCCATTGGAGCCTATTTGAAAAACGGTCCGCGTTCCTCTAGGAAAACCCTTATCTACAACTTTGTTTTTGAGTTTTTCAAATTCGGCCTCTAAGGGCCTCAAAATACCATTTCCAGAACACTGCCAGTCTTGACCGAGACTGGCAGTTTCGGTTTTAATTTCGTTTTACGTTAAAACGTCACGCTACCTCAACCGACCACAGGGGAGCCTAAAGTAAACATGCAATGTTTCTAACGTTCAATCCATCATGCATCTAACATGCACCTACATTCATCAAGCATAAAACATAACCAAACCACAATTGAGACTTAGCACCCTAATCAAGCACATAACTTATTGCATGGCATAAGAATGAGCTTATGTCTTACATCCAAACATGGAAATACACTTAAATTTCCCAAATTTAAGCTCAAATTAGAAGGTTTAAGGTCATAAGGTTTACCTCTAGGGTTTGGAAGTTGTTCACAAGCTTGGATTCCAATTTTTCTCCTTTTTCCTTGGCTCCACACAACGGCCTCCCTCCATTGGGTTCCAAAAATTTTGGCCAATTAATTGAGCCTCACAACTCACATAAGTCTGGCATTACCAAAAAATCCAGCAACCATTTTTTTTTCTCTCCTAGGGTCGGTTTTGGTGGAGAAATGGTGAGGGAAAATTTTGCCATAGTTTGGCTTGTTTTCTAATTTTTTGAGCTGAATCCGCCCCCCCCTTGGCCCTATTTATAGCTGATTTTGAACTTTCAAAATTGCTAAAAAGTCCTTGAATTTGGATTTAATTATTTTTCCAAAATTGCACTTTAGTCCTTGAAGCAAAAATATTTGCCACTTGACCCTACAAGTGTTGGCTGCCATTGGTTGCCTTGGAGCCCAAGTTTTGCTTACCTCATCATGATGACATCATCTTGATGACATCATGTGCTTACCTCATGCTTACATCATCATTTTCTCCAAAATTACACTTTGCCCCCAAAAGACAAATATTTACAATTGACCTTCCAAGTGCATGTTGCCGCCATCACCTTGTTCTCAAGCAATGATGACATCATTTTGATACATCATTTTGCTTACATTACCTATTTTTAGAATTGCATTTTGGCCCGAAAGTTAAAATTCTTGCATTATGCCCTCTAGGTGCCGCCCTTACTTGGAATCAAGCCAAGCTTATCTCACCTGATGACATCATCTTGATAACATCACTTCGCTTACATCATCAATTTTCCAAAATTTGCACTTTTGCCCCAAAAGTGAAAATTCTTACAAAAATGCCCCCTAGGTGGCCGGCCATTATGGTGCTTAGGTGGCAAAGATTTCTTTCCACAATTTCCTTAAATCAAAATGATGTCATAATTCTAAGATAGGGTGATGTCACCATAAGGCCTTGTTTGGCTACTTTTTGGAAAAGCAGTCCAATCTTAATCTAACACAGATAATCCAATACTGTGTTCACTAATACACAATACAATTCAGTACTGTTATACTTGACTGCAGTCCAAAATTTATCTGCGTAAAAATGGACTGTAAAAATTTTCTTCTTATTTCTGAAAGTCATTAGGACTTTGATATCCAACTTAGTGTGCTTGATTTTTCTAGGGTGGTCTCAAAGCTTATTCCAGCTATCTTGTCCAAAAGATAATTTTCGCAGTATATTTCTCATACTGCTTATCCTATTATGGTACAGTCATACCTTTGACTGTTCTTGGTCAACTTTGACTTTTGGTCAAACTTTGACCAACATGAAATCATGAAATTTTGTCATGCCGTTTTTCTCAAAACGCCTTATACTTGGCTAAGTAATCTATCGTTGAGTCTCGTAACTGGTTAAATGAGAACTCAAACTTATACTGTTATTCCATTCCAATCTTGATCCAGACTTAGGTTTTCCTTGTTTCTAAGGAAATCTAGAGTCATCAAAATTTCGGATATTACATTCTACCCTCCTTAAAAGATTTTCGTCCTCGAAAATTCGAATAATCCTAAATGGCTTTTCTTCAATCCACCATCAATCTTCACAAGTTACTTTAGATTGAATAACTTGTTCATGTTCCCATTTTAACATCTTAATGGATCATGTCTCTTATATAGAACCATAATCTTCTTTCTATATCTTCATAATTTATATCCTCATACTCCCATGTTTTCATGTCCTCATACTTTCCTTCATACTGCATCACAAGAACTATTTACATGAAAAACTGAGCAAGTATATCATATTACTTGCTATATTTGAAAAGTATATATAACTTTTCCATACTTGAAAAGAAAACATATTGTATCTTATAATTAAGATACTTTTCTTTAACTTTATTTGAGGCTCAGCGAATATATCATATTGAAAATATTTTTCTTTCAATTAACTGAATCTGAGAACCCTCTGGTACAATGTTAATCTTTTGCTATTAGAACCCTTTTTCTTATCATGATGGCCCCTATCTTGGAAATATTTTTCTTCCTCAAGGATCGGCCCTTTTCTTGACATGATGGCCCCTCTCTTGGAACTCTATTCCTCAAGGTTCAGCCCATAACATATCACAACATAACGTGAGTGGTTCTAATAAGCATAAGATCAAGCACCATACATAAATAACTTCTTGGAATCTTTTCCAAGTTAATCATGGAAAACAATAATAAATAGTATTATTGAACGTATTACTGTTCGAGTGATGCAGTGAAAGATATCCTCATATCAACTAGCTACTTGTTAGCCAGTAGAAATTTCTCTTGTGCCTTCAGCACTTCCTTCATAGCACAAAGGCATAATCATAACTCTAGGGAATATCTAAAACTTCCCATTATTTCATAATTTCCATTACTTAAAAGGTCGTATATAGTCGACATTAGTCAAACCATTATATATCGACTCCAAGGTTGTTACTATCGATCTCAACCTCATTAACTTGATCATCAGACTCATAGCCATCATCATTATCATAGCCTAATAAATTGTTGTTGGTAGCATCCAACTCACATTGGCTTAATGCCTAGTTGCTACCCCCAAACTAAGGCATCATCAAAATTTTCCCCGTATTTAATAATACTCTTATGGGATAAAAGTTTCACAATCATGAAACTTAACTTTCATTGTATTGATCCATTCCTTAGAAGGAAAAGTTCCTTAATCTCACTATACCTGAGATGAAGCGATAGGCTATATGATCTCGAAGCCTATTCTTTTCTTGTTGCTATTCCAGCAATTATCGTTATAACTTAATCACTATAGTTGCAAGATTAGACTCTTGCAAAAATTTGGTTCGTTCGTATGCACGATGAACCATCTTCTAATTCTAGTTCTTAATTCCTCACATTTCTAATCGAAGGAAAAATAAATTAACTTACTTGGGCACTTGCAGAAACGATGTGAAGCAAAGTGAAGTAGGCTGGCAGGATACCGCTCTGATACCAAACTGTAACGCCCCCAAAATCTACGTAGGGCCGACTACGTCACGTAGGGCCGAATACGTAAACATGGGCCGTTACCAAACTTGCTAAACTTAAATCTTTGTTTTATCGAAAAATTTCAGGATAAAATTTTTTTTTCTTTAAACTTTAAAACTTTAAATTTTATTTTAAAAATCATAACTCGAAACTAAACTTGAATTAACTTGTACTGACGGGTAAACTTCATCATGTCTACCCCTTTTACTTGTTATGCCGACTATAAGGTTACCATGACCTTTTAAATCGGACCTTGGAAACATTACATCACATCCATATACAACATCATACTTAAAAACATTTGCGGAAAATATTGCGTAGTGGTATCCCACACCGCCCTTCACTCGCTGCATCGTCTCCATGGCCCATCAAGTAATGCTGCAGGCGTCTTACCTACAGTATGAAATATACAAATGAGCTTTCGCCCAGCAAGTACAAACATGATCTCACAAAAATCTTTTCAAACATCAAGTAACATATCAATCATCATGTAGTTTATGCATGATCCGATTATGTCCAATTATAAATCTTTTAGGCACTTTTACTCATTATCTTGATTACATGTGGGCCCCTAGTGTCCGTACCAAAAGCGCGCAGCCTCCAGACAAAGCTAGGGTTTGCAAGGCCCTAACAGTTCTGGGAATTATAACGTGACCCTCACGCATCAACGAGAGGTAAATGTCACCACTGGTTTTGAACATGTAGCCTCCTCGATCACGGGAGGTTGGTACGACACCTTACTTGATTTATCTTACCATGTGGTTCAATTTTAGTGAACATACTTCATGATGTCACAAGGTCAAATCCAAACTTAACATTTGCCATATCATGGCATTCTTGAAAACATGACATTTTTAAAACCATGACATTTTAGAAAACATGGCATAATATGTAACATGTCATAGCATCACATCATTACATGGCATCTCATATCATAACATAGCATAAAGCATAGCAGCACATAGCATAGCATTATAACATAGCATAGCATTATAGCATAGCATAACATAGCATAGCATGTATACTTGGAAAATATCTTTTATTATTTTCCATACTGCAGGTGAGGTTTGTACTTACCTCTTTTACTATGTCCTACGTAAAGCTGCTCCTCTTCCGGGTAGCCGCAGGCTTCCTCCTGCTTGATGAAGGACATAGGTAAGGGTCTAATTAGTATTGTGGAATGTTGGTGACCATACCAATATGCCTACGAAATTCTAGCTGTAAGTCTCCCTTATAACTTATGATGACTTACTTGGTTACTTAAGGTAACCTTGGGTATTAATCCCAATCATATATGAATAGGGTTAGGTATCATCCTAACCTTGGCCTATGCCTTGTCATTTTTAATTTTAATCCTTTTTGGGTTTTAAGATCAAACTCAATTTTTATACCTTGTTGGGTTACCTTGAGTAACCCTTGAGGTAGTCAATCTTAGTTCAATTATCCTAAGTCAACTTTGGGCTTTGGACTCCATCCCGTAACTCGGGTATCCTTCCCGGTTACCGTCCATCATTGTTTTGTTACCAAAAGTAAGATAACTTTTGAATCCAAAAACTTGTTTTTCTCTTTGCTTTGGAAAAACTTAGTTCTCTTTGTTCAAAAATTCTAGTTTAACTTTGAAAAATTGTAATTCTTTGAGAAAGGTTTGTAAAAATTATTAACTGTTGAAAACTGCCTTTGGAGTAGTTTCCCACAGTCAAAACATTGGTGTTGGTGCAAAAATACAGTTTTCCTGTATTGTTTTAGAAAATCCTGTGCAAGAATTTCTTGTTTCCTGCACACTCTATAGAAATCCGTGTCAGTTTAAAAATCTGAATTGAATTTGAAAAAGTTGTCTTCACGAAAGTTTTAGATCTTGAAAAATCCTAAAACTTTCGTGTTTTACGAAAAGTCCATTTCTGCTTGGATTCGTACCAGTTTTAATTTGAAACTGGCTGACCCTGTAAACTGGGTCTGGGCAAACTAGCCACGGGTTTTTGTAAAAACGGAGGCCATTGGAGCCTCAATTTGAAAAACGGTCCGCGTTTCCCTCTAGGAAAAACCCTTATCTACAACTTTGTAGTTTTGAGTTTCTTCAAATTCGGCCTTTAAGGGCCTCAAAATACCATTTCCAGAACACTGCCCAGTCTTGACCCGAGACTGGCAGTTTCGGTTCTTAATTTCGTTTTACGTCCTAAAACGTGCACGCTACCTCAACCGACCACAGCGGGAGCCTAAAGTAACACATGCAATCGTTTCTAACGTTCCAATCCATCATGCATCTAACATGCACCCTAACATTCAATCAAGCATAAACATAACCAAACCACAATTGAGACCTTAGCACCCTAATCAAGCACATAACTTATTGCATGGCATAAGAAAATGAGCTTATGCTCTTACATCCCAAACATGGAAATACACTTAAATTTCCCAAATTTAAGCTCAAATTAGAAAGGTTTAAGGTCATTAGGTTTACCTCTAGGGTTTGGAAGTTGGTTCACAAGCTTGGATTCCAATTTTTCTCTCCCTTTTTCCTTGGCTCCACACAACCGGCCTCCCCTCCAATTGGGTTCCAAAAATTTTGGCCAATTAAATTGAGCCTCACACACTCACATAAGGTCTGGCCATTACCAAAAATCCAGCCAACCATTTTTTTTTTTCCTCTTCCTAGGGTCGGTTTTGGTGGAGAAAATGGGTGAGGGAAAATTTTGCCATAGTTTGGCTTGTTTTTCTAATTTTTTTGAGCTGAAATCCGCCCCCCCCTTGGCCCTATTTATAGCTGATTTTGAACTTTCAAAATTGCTAAAAAGTCCTTGAATTTGGATTTAATTATTTTTCCAAAATTGCACTTTAGTCCTTGAAGCAAAAATATTTGCACTTTGACCCCTACAAGTGTTGGCTGGCCATTGGTTGCCTTGGAGCCCAAGTTTTGCTTACCTCATCATGATGACATCATCTTGATGACATCATGTGCTTACCTCATGCTTACATCATCATTTTTCTCCAAAATTACACTTTTGCCCCCAAAAGACAAAATATTTACAATTTGACCTTCCAAGTGGCATGTTGGCCGGCCATCACCTTGTTCTCCAAGCAAATGATGACATCATTTTGATGACATCATTTTGCTTACATTACCTATTTTTTAGAAATTGCATTTTGGCCCCGAAAGTTAAAATTCTTGCATTTATGCCCTCTAGGTGGCCGGCCCCTTACTTGGAAATCAAGCCAAGCTTATCTCACCTTGATGACATCATCTTGATAACATCACTTCGCTTACATCATCAATTTTCCAAAATTTGCACTTTTGCCCCAAAAGTGAAAATTCTTACAAAAATGCCCCCTAGGTGGCCGGCCATTATGGTGCTTAGGTGGCAAAGATTTCTTTCCACAATTTCCTTAAATCAAAATGATGTCATAATTCTAAGATAGGGTGATGTCACCATAAGGCCTTGTTTGGCTACTTTTTGGAAAAGCAGTCCAATCTTAATCTAACACAGATAAATCCAATACTGTGTTCACTAATACACAATACAATTCAGTACTGTTATACTTGACTGCAGTCCAAAATTTATCTGCGTAAAAATGGACTGTAAAAATTTTCTTCTTATTTCTGAAAGTCATTAGGACTTTGATATCCAACTTAGTGTGCTTGATTTTTCTAGGGTGGTCTCAAAGCTTATTCCAGCTATCTTGTCCAAAAGATAATTTTCGCAGTATATTTCTCATACTGCTTATCCTATTATGGTACAGTCATACCTTTGACTGTTCTTGGTCAACTTTGACTTTTTGGTCAAACTTTGACCAACATGAAATCATGAAATTTTGTCATGCCGTTTTTCTCAAAACGCCTTATACTTGGCTAAGTAATCTATCGTTGAGTCTCGTAACTGGTTAAATGAGAACTCAAACTTATACTGTTATTCCATTCCAATCTTGATCCAGACTTAGGTTTTCCTTGTTTCTAAGGAAATCTAGAGTCATCAAAATTTCGGATATTACAACGGCAAAAGAGAGAGAGAGCTACGTGAGTTCCTTGGTGGACCCGTCGGAGAATGGAGGAGGCCGCATGAGTAGTGGAGAAGGCCGTCGGAGAATGAAGCTAAGAGAAAAATTTGAGAGGTGAGATAGAGTGAAGAGGAGCGGTGAGATAGAAAGAGTTTTTGGAGATTTTAAGTAGGGAGGGAGCGGAGAGAGAGAAATGGAGGGAGGAAATTGAGCGGCTTTGGGTATAGAGTTAGAGTTTGTATTAGAGAGTGAAAAAGTGAAAAATGCTCGAAATGTAATGGGGTGGGAAATGGGGTATTTTTTGGGTTTTAATACATGTTCCAAAAAATTGAATTTAATTCAAAAATTTTCAAAAATCCCGCCTTAACACCTACCACGACGGTTATTAGGAAAACCGTCGTGGTAGGGTCTTTTTTCAAAATTTTTTTTTAAATTTTTGGGAACTACCACGACGGTCTCCAAAGACCGTCGTGGAAGCATCGATGCTTCCACGACGGTCTTTGGAGACCGTCGTGGAAGCACGGCCTTCCACGACGGTTTTTGGAGACCGTCGTGGAAGCTTCGGCTTCCACGACAGTTTTTGAAAATTGTGTTCTGCTCCGTGTTTTTTCCTAACTTTCTACGACCGTTTTTTAAAAACTGTCGTGGAAGTTCCGTCGTGGAATCCGAATTTTGTAGTAGTTTAATATTTACAAACTCGATGCATATTGAATTACATAGTTCCCTCTTAAAAAAAAAAAAAAACCAAAACAAAAACAAAACAAAAACAAAACAAAGCAACAAAACAACAAAAACGAATTTAAAAACAAAAACAAAAACAAAACAAAAAACCAAAACAAAACAGAACATAGTTCTCTCTACTCCTCAAGAATAGAAGCCGACGTATAGGAGATGGTTTCAAATGTTGGCTTTAGTTAACATGACCTAAACCTTTTTAATAATTGTACTATACGTCTCCATAACGATTTTTTGATTAAGGAATTGAACAATTAATTCCGAAACTACTTCGCACCTTAAGCCTCTAAATTTTAGAGAAAGTTAGTGATAATAAACCCTAATATGAAGTGCCTGTATACATATATACACATATATATACATATATATATGTATATGTATTTTCTCAAAATGACTGAAAACTATATTAAACAAGAAATAAAAGAGATAAAGAAGGAAATACCATATTTTGAGATATGGAGGAAAAAAATAGTAGCATGTTGGGAATATATAAAAGCAATAGTACTCATGTATTTTATCCAAAATTATTGAATATCCCTAAAATGCTTCTGCACCTTCTCCTCTCCAGAGAACTGCCCACGCCATTGTTGTCCAAAGCAATCCCAAATCGTTTGTAGATCATGAGCGATCAAGTCGATCTCGATATGCCCACGACCATGCATGTTTATGACATCTTTGGTCGTCATTTGCCGGAAGGGGTCACCTTCTCTGGCAACGGCTCTCTCTGGAACGGCAACTAGATCTCTATATATGGTTTAGGGTAGGATTTTTGAAACAAAGATCTAGGGTTTCTAACTTGGGTTTTTCTTTTCCTTAATTTGGGGATTTTTTTTTCCTTAAGTAAATAAATAACATTTGTTTTTCAAAAATAGAGATTGCAAAAAATAGATAATTAATTAATTAATTATAAGCATAAAAATTATTATACTTTATCATTACTAATTAAAAGTGATCGATAAATATTAAGAAAACAATGAATTTAACTACGCTATGTACAAATTTATTAGGCAAAAAATGAATCTGCTAGGTAAATATTATGTTTACTTGATAAATATGATATTAACCAACAATTACATATTGTACTAGTATCAAGCATTTACTAAGTAAAGAACTTATCTGAAAAGAATACTAAATTTATCAGACAATTCCTCTATTTAAATTGTTTTTCATTTTTCATTTTTTTTGTTTTCAATGCTAAATTCGGTATTTAATAAGTAAATCCGCTATTTACTTAGTAAACTCGATATTTACTAGTTAAATCATATTATAATATGGTGAATATCCACTAGTAATCAGATAAATATGGTATCTACGAGGTAAATATTTGTTTGAAAACTTATTTTTAAATTTGCATTTAGTTGATAAACATTGTATTTACTTGGTTTGTAATCTACATTCAACTAAATCAATTGATGACTTGAAAAAAAAAAATAGAGTAAATAAATTTTCCTTAAGCATTTTAGAATAGAATTTAGATAATAAATTTTCTTTGATCACTTGCTAATAAAATATAAACTATAAATCTAATCTACACACCATGGGTGCATGAAAAATTATCATATAGTTTGACTATTCTCACAGTCAGCGGTTATGGTTTTTGTTTTTTCCTCTTGAAAATCTCTCCTTTGAGGACTACCAAAATATTAATCTAATCTACACACTATTGGTGCAACATTTGTTTCTTTTTTTTTTTTTTTTCCCCTCCATAAAAATTAAGAAGGAAATCTCATGGTAAAAACCGCGTTTCCTGAAATATGTGCTTGCCTTAGATCTTTACTTGTTCAAGATCCAGAAAGAATAAGGGATGACATAAGTTTTTAGTGTTTAGTGGGAAGGTGATATTGAATTGGACTAGATCATTAATCTAGTTCTAATATTGTGTTTTAGATGGTTAATATATTTTTATTGCATTGGGTCACCTACTCAAGCTATATGAAGATATGTTTCTTTGCATTACACAATTATGTATAAGCGAATTGGCATTTGATGTACTGAAAGAACAAGAGCTCTACATCATAAAATACCTCAAAAAAGTGGTATTATAACTATCTTTATCTTGTATGTGTGTGTAAAATATGTATCCTTTTACGAAGAGAAGAGACAACTGATATCTGATAAGATTTATTTATCTTATATATCAAGTCCTTACATTATACTTTTTCCGCTATTTCACTTGTTGAATTTCTTGTTGTAATTCGAATTTTGAGTGGGTGGATCTTTGTAAACATTATTTGGTGGAAGCAAAAGTGGTATTCTAGTGGCTACAACTTGCTCTCCACGAGTACGTTGAGAACGGATTAGTTTCAGTCTCAATGCATCTCGTGTTTGTTCATCTCTAGTTTTCCCGTACGAACCAATAACAGAAGAATTCTTGAATTGCATAGAAGAGTTTCCCAACCTATTTCATCACCAAGACATTGATTTGTCGACTTGCAAATGATTTAAAAATATTTCTTTTATTTTAAGGAGTACCATGAAATGAATTTACGTTTTGTACGTATAGGTATATTTTTGAACTTGGCACGAGAACAATAATTTTATCAAACAAGTAATTGTGTCTGTGTAGACGCAAAATGAGGAATTAGAAGGTATAAAAGGTCACATGTATCACAAATTAATTGCACGAAGAGGCTCATAATCGGAAAAGGAGTCAAAATCCATATTCATAAATCTTGTAGTTTGATTAGGGTTTGTCTTTACAATATTGTTCTATAACAATAGAAACTGGGCATGAATTTGATACCCTAATAGGAAATTAATGTGACCCTAAAATAATTAGTAAACACCAACGATATCACAAAAAAATTATCAGGGAACTAAATAGTTGATTGATAGAATATATCAAGGTTCAACGACTAAACCAAACCCTACCGCATCAAATTAATGTGGTTTGGTGTGATTAATTAGTTAAAATTTTCAATCGTGGTTATCAAAATTCATTTAACCACACACTTGTGGGTTTGACCAATATTAGTGATAAATAACTGCCTAAACCACACCGTGCTCATCTCGATTCAGAATTGTCTATTTTAATTGCTTGAAGCAGTCCCAATCCAGAAGATCCCGTTGTAGATCCTGGAAGACCTTGTCGATCACGACACACATATTAACCTAGATTAAATATTATCAACTAACCGTACGTGAAGCATGTATGTAAATATATATATATATATATAGACACACACATACACACACTCTTGTACATGGTGATATTACTAATACTGACCTGGCAAGAACATCTGTGAATAGCTCAAGTTCTTTCAATGTACCATGCACATCGTACATATATATCGTCAATTATTGTTATAAGGTTGTACAATTTTGTGCACATTTTTCTAAGTATCCAAATTCTGGTTTGTCAACTTTTCTCCAAGTCCAATGTGCCTCCACCACCTTTCGTGAGCCAAAAGGACGACCATATGTGTGTGTGTATATATACATACATACGTACATATTGCAACTATATATCCATCTTAAACTTCATTTACAACAATGAAAAAGAGAGTTTGTTTGGCAAAGTTTCCTACAAGTTATTTTGGCTTCATGGTTTCAAAAGCTGTTTTCTGGAAGTGTTTAGATGATACATAAGAACTTTTAGTTTTAAAAAAGTTTCATGTCAAAACCGAAAAATATGGTGACTGAAAAAAAAAAATCTCTATTGTATAGACTTTAAAACTTATATCAAAACTCATATTAGACAATCAGTGACAGAACCAAAAAGGTATTTGAGGGGTGTGATCTAAAAATAAAATTTGAACCAAAATTACAACGTTAAAAGTTTTTTGCCATCATTTGTTGATTTGTATAGTTGGGTTTTGTTTTTTTCCCCCTAAATGAACTAAGCTTATAATATTAATTTATTTTAAAGTTTAGAATTCAAAAGGTTATGAATTTACATAGTAGTATAAATGATTTTGACTCATTTAAGATACTAAATTTTAAATATAAGTAACTGAAAACAAAAAAAAAAAATATTTTGAATGAAATAAAAATTTGTAAAATATTTTATCACAGGGAGAAAAAAAAATTTTTGAGACAAAAATATAATTTCTTAAAAGTTCCGGGGGGCATTCATATGCCCCCCTTGTCTCCACCTCCCTCTATTTTAACATATTTATATGTATTAGAGAACTTTAAAAGCATTCTGGATACATTTTAATTTTTTTTTTCTATTTTTTTTACTGAGCAAAAGCCAAAATAAATGCTCTACAGGTAAAAAATAGATGAAATATATTGTTTAAATGTTTGGAATCTACCTGGATAGGTCTTTCAGTTCTTCCTGGAACGTTGACTGCAAAATGTAAGTTTAATTGGAGTTTAAGTAAACGTGATTCTTGTCTTGTGATCTCCTCTCATAAAAATCAATGAACCAACTGACCTCCACTATTGGCGCTGTCCAGTGCAGTGGAAACTCCAAGGCCACAGTCACTAGTTTAGAAAAAAAAACATTTTCATCTTTGTTCTTCATATATTCTTTGAGATATTTGGTGGTTAAATCTCTTGCTTCCTCCAAAGTTTCTCCTTTTACAATTTGGAAACTTACTTCGTAAAAATCATTCATCATTCCCATGGTATAATACTGATCATCGTCAATTGTGCGTATTCGAATCCTCCATCTCATCTTTGAATAAATTGAAAATCTCTGAGTAAAATTAAATGTACGTTATTAGTTTTTTTATTTGCAATAAAATATTTACTAGCCTTAGGACTTGAATCCATGACTCAATACATAAAAAGTAATCCATCCATCCACTAATACTGTTAGAGGTGGAGGCACTTTTGGGGGTCATTATCCCCCTGACTTTTTTTTTTTTTTTTTTTAATTTCCAAAAAATTTCTCTTAAAAATTTTACAATTTTCCTATTGTGCTCACTCAATATTGATAATCCTTATATAGTCCCGCATTCAAAACTATTCCCCATTAAAAACTTAATTCTTTACTTAAAATTCAGTGTCCATACCAAAAGGAAAGAAACAAAACCTACAAATTAAGAAGTGGATAAATGGATGGAAGATGGCTATGGATAAAGAAATTTTTTATCATATTCATTTTTTTTTTTTCTAGCTTAAACATAGAGTAACATACGAATTATTAATTATATATACCTTGAGCTGATATGCAATACCCATGTTTCCATAGGAGTCTAAATTCAAAGACTAGCAGCATATAAATTGTGCTTCTTCCACGTACTACCAACGAAATATTATTGTATATGCCCTTAGTTTTGCTCTTTATTTCATCATCAAAGTGATAAGAAATTCCAAGCCTTTGCAATGTATCAATTCACCCGAGTTGAGCTAGAGCACCAGTCACCCTCTCAAGTATTGCCTTCGTCTCTTCCTTCAGGTCATCGGCTTGTCTCGTGTATTCTTCCTAAAATTATCAATTTTTTTAGTCAGTATAATCGTTTGGTTTTTCTATGTCCCTTCGAATATAATATTAAAAATGAGTAAGGCATAGTAATTTATAAAAACGTAACACAACACATGATAAATTAGAAAGATCCATATTATTAGTGAAAATAATATTTTCTATGCATTTTTACATAAAATATATTCTTCTTCTGTTATCTCATGGTCTTTTTGGATTATCTATTGTGTTTTACACATTCAATATAAATGTTGTAAGCACCTTATGCGCTACGTTGTAGTTAGTTTCCCACCCGAAAGATCGTAGAGAACTATTACATAAATTACCCGTGCATATATATTATATAATATATATATATATATACGTATGAAAAAGATGTAATCTAAATGAGTTGACATCGATAAACAAATTCGTCGGTACTAATTAAATCAAAGTGCATATGATAATTCTACAAAATAAAATTAATTAGCATTCTTAAGTTTATATTTTTGTTATAATCTTAAATTTTAATTTTAATTTCACTCTTTTAAATAATTATTTTTTCTCATTGTGTAGTAAATTAGGTGAAAAGGCAAGTGCTATCAATTGGAGCTGTAAATAAGTAAAAGGTCAATAAAATGCAAAAAGAAAATCAGGAGCCAGGCCTACACCACTTGTAGACCATCTTCACATGGCCCACGCGCTAATTACAGCCGTTGGTATTATCTTCACTCACCCCCGAAGCAGCTTTGGGCCGCTGTTGTCACTGCAGCCCAAGAGAAGAAAGAATAAATAAATAAATAAACAAATAAAAGGGAAAACCTTCGAAAATGGAAAATGGAAAGTGGTTGGCGTAGGAGATTATAAAAGGAACTCCACGGGCTCAGTCTTAAGTGGGGGGTCATGGCTGCTGAAGGGGAGCCCAAACAATGAAGGAAAATATATATATATATATATATATATATATATATATATCTTTGAGTTCTATAGGTTCTATTTTCTATAAAATTTAAGAGAGATCGTCTTGAAAAATCAAGAGGAGTAGCAGAAGGATTAGAGTAAAATCTTGAAAGATTTATGACATTTTATAAATGAGTTTTTGTTATTATTTTTATATCTT
>JAINRH010000159.1:0-52499 GCA_025413025.1 Ficus hispida
CCAAAATCTACGTAGGGCCGACTACGTAAACGTGGGCGTTACAAACTTGCTAAACTTAAATCTTTGTTTTATCGAAAAATTTCAGTATAAATTTTTTTTTCTCTTTAAACTTTAAAACTTTAAATTTTATTTTAAAAATCATAACTCGAAACTCAACTTGAATTAACTTGTACTGACGGGTAAACTTCATCATGTCTACCCTTTTACTTGTTATGCCGATTATAAGGTTACCATGACCTTTTAAATCGGACCTTGGAAACATTACATCACATCCATATACAACATCATACTTAAAAACATTTGCGGAAAATATTGCGTAGTGGTATCCCACACCGCCCTTCACTCGCTGCATCGTCTCCATGGCCCATCAAGTAATGCTGCAGGCGTCTTACCTACAGTATGAAATATACAAATGAGCTTTCGCCCAGCAAGTACAAACATGATCTCACAAAATCCTTTCAAACATCAAGTAACATATCAATCATCATGTAGTTTATGCATGATCCGATTATGTCCAATTATAAATCTTTTAGGCACTTTTACTCATTATCTTGATTACATGTGGGCCCTAGTGTCCGTACCAAAAGCGCGCAGCCTCCAGACAAAGCTAGGGTTTGCAAGGCCCTAACAGTTCTGGGAATTATAACGTGACCCTCACGCATCAACGAGAGGTAAATGTCACCACTGGTTTTGAACATGTAGCCTCCTCGATCACGGGAGGTTGGTACGACACCTTACTTGATTTATCTTACCATGTGGTTCAATATTAGTGAACATGCTTCATGATGTCACAAGGTCAAATCCAAACTTAACATTTGCCATATCATGGCATTCTTGAAAACATGACATTTTTAAAACCATGACATTTTAGAAAACATGGCATAATATGTAACATGTCATAGCATCACATCATTACATGGCATCTCATATCATAACATAGCATAGCATCACATAGCATAGCATTATAACATAGCATAGCATAGCATAGCATGTATACTTGGAAAATATCTTTTATTATTTTCCATACTGCAGGTGAGGTTTGTACTTACCTCTTTTACTATGTCCTACGTAAAGCTGCTCCTCTTCCGGGTAGCCGCAGGCTTCCTCCTGCTTGATGAAGGACATAGGTAAGGGTCTAATTAGTATTGTGGAATGTTGGTGACCATACCAACATGCCTACGAAATTCTAGCTGTAAGTCTCCCTTATAACTTATGATGACTTACTTGGTTACTTAAGGTAACCTTGGGTATTAATCCCAATCATATATGAATAGGGTTAGGTATCATCCTAACCTTGGCCTATGCCTTGTCATTTTTAATTTTAATCCTTTTTGGGTTTTAAGATCAAACTCAATTTTTATACCTTGTTGGGTTACCTTGAGTAACCCTTGAGGTAGTCAAACTTAGTTCAATTATCCTAAGTCAACTTTGGGCTTTGGACTCCATCCCGTAACTCGGGTATCCTTCCCGGTTACCGTCCATCATTGTTTTGTTACCAAAAGTAAGATAACTTTTGAATCCAAAAACTTGTTTTTCTCTTTGCTTTGGAAAAACTTAGTTCTCTTTGTTCAAAAATTCTAGTTTAACTTTGAAAAATTGTAATTCTTTGAGAAAGGTTTGTAAAAATTATTAACTGTTGAAAACTGCCTTTGGAGTAGTTTCCCACAGTCAAAACATTGGTGTTGGTGCAAAAATACAGTTTTCCTGTATTGTTTTAGAAAATCCTGTGCAGGAATTTCTTGTTTCCTGCACACTCTATAGAAATCCGTGTCAGTTTAAAAATATGCATTGAATTTGAAAAAGTTGTCTTCACGAAAGTTTTAGATCTTGAAAAATCCTAAAACTTTCTTGTTTTACGAAAAGTCCAGTTCTGCTTGGATTCGTACCAGTTTTAATTTGAAACTGGCTGACCCTGTAAACTGGGTCTGGGCAAACTAGCCACGGGTTTTTGTAAAAACGGAGGCCATTGGAGCCTTATTTTGAAAAACGGTCCGCGTTGCCCTCTAGGAAAACCCTTATCTACAACTTTGTAGTTTTGAGTTTCTTCAAATTCGGCCTCTAAGGGCCTCAAAATACCATTTCCAGAACACTGCCCAGTCTTGACCCGAGACTGGCAGTTTCGGTTCTTAATTTCGTTTTACGTCCTAAAACGTGCACGCTACCTCAACCGACCACAGCGGGAGCCTAAAGTCACACATGAATCGTTTCTAACGTTCCAATCCATCATGCATCTAACATGCACCCTAACATTCAATCAAGCATAAACATAACCAAACCACAATTGAGACCTTAGCACCCTAATCAAGCACATAACTTATTGCATGGCATAAGAAAATGAGCTTATGCTCTTACATCCCAAACATGGAAATACACTTAAATTTCCCAAATTTATGCTCAAATTAGAAAGGTTTAAGGTCATAAGGTTTACCTCTAGGGTTTGGAAGTTGGTTCACAAGCTTGGATTCCAATTTTTTCCTTACTCCCCCTTGGCTGCCATTGCAGCCGATTCTCCTCCCCCAAATGGGTTCCAATTTTCGGCCATTCCTCATGAAAAACAACCACATGAATATCTAGTTTCAATCTCAATAGAAAAACTTAAGGGTTTAGAGATTTACCTAGATCAATCCAAGAGATTGGCTTGATTGATTCCAATTTTTCTCTCCCTTTTTCCTTGGCTCCACACAACCGGCCTCCCCTCCAATTGGGTTCCAAAAATTTTGGCCAATTAAATTGAGCCTCACACACTCACATAAGGTCTGGCCATTACCAAAAATCCAGCCAACCATTTTTTTTTTCTCTTCCTAGGGTCGGTTTTGGTGGAGAAAATGGGTGAGGGAAAATTTTGCCATAGTTTGGCTTGTTTTTCTAATTTTTTTGAGCTGAAATCCGCCCCCCCCTTGGCCCTATTTATAGCTGATTTTGAACTTTCAAAATTGCTAAAAAGTCCTTGAATTTGGATTTAATTATTTTTCCAAAATTGCACTTTAGTCCTTGAAGCAAAAATATTTGCACTTTGACCCCTACAAGTGTTGGCCGGCCATTGCATGCCTTGGAGCCCAAGTTTTGCTTACCTCATCATGATGACATCATCTTGATGACATCATGTGCTTACCTCATGCTTACATCATCATATTTTCCAAAATTTGCACTTTTGCCCCAAAAGTGAAAATTCTTACAAAAATACCCCCTAGGTGGCCGGTTGCTTTCTTGGTGAACAAGCCAAGCTTATCTCACCTTGATGACATCATCTTGATGACATCACTTCGCTTACATCATCAATTTTCCAAAATTTGCACTTTTGCCCCAAAAGTGAAAATTCTTACAAAAATGCCCCCTAGGTGGCCGGCCATTATGGTGCTTAGGTGGCAAAGATTTCTTTCCACAATTTCCTTAAATCAAAATGATGTCATAATTCTAAGATAGGGTGATGTCACCATAAGGCCTTGTTTAGCTACTTTTTGAAAAAGCAGTCCAATCTTAATCTAACACAGATAAATCCAATACTGTGTTCACTAATACACAGTACAATTCAGTACTGTTATACTTGACTGCAGTCCAAAATTTATCTGCGTAAAAATGGACTGTAAAAATTTTCTTCTTATTTCTGAAAGTCATTAGGACTTTGATATCCAACTTAGTGTGCTTGATTTTTCTAGGGTGGTCTCAAAGCTTATTCCAGCTATCTTGTCCAAAAAGATAATTTTCGCAGTATATTTCTCATACTGCTTATCCTATTATGGTACAGTCATACCTTTGACTGTTCTTGGTCAACTTTGACTTTTTGGTCAAACTTTGACCAACATGAAATCATGAAATTTTGTCATGCCGTTTTTCTCAAAACGCCCATACCAGGTTAAGTAATCTATCGTTGAGTCTCGTAGCTAGTTAACCGAGAGCTCAAACTTATACTGTTATTTCATTCCAATCTTGATCCAGACTTAGGTTTTCCTTATTTCTAAGGAAATCTAGAGTCATCAAAATTTCGGATATTACATTCTACCCTCCTTAAAAGATTTTCGTCCTCGAAAATTCGAATAATCCTAAATGGCTTTTCTTCAATCCACCATCAATTCTTCACAAGTTACTTTAGATTGAATAACTTGTTCATGTTCCCATTTTAACATCTTAATGGGATCATGTCTCTTATATAGAACCATAATCTTCTTTCTATATCTTCATAATTTATATCCTCATACTCCCATGTTTTCATGTCCTCATACTTTCCTTTCATACTGCATCACAAGAACTATTTACATGAAAAACTGAGCAAGTATATCATATTACTTGCTATATTTGAAAAGTATATATAACTTTTCCATACTTGAAAAGAAAACATATTGTATCTTATAATTAAGATACTTTTCTTTAACTTTATTTGAGGGCTCAGCGAATATATCATATTGAAAATATTTTTCTTTCAATTAACTAAAGCTGAGAACCCTCTGGTACAATGTTAATCTTTTGCTATTAGAACCCTTTTTCTTATCATGATGGCCCCTATCTTGGAAATATTTTTCTTCCTCAAGGATCGGCCCTTTTCTTGACATGATGGCCCCTCTCTTGGAACTCTATTCCTCAAGGGTTCAGCCCATAACATATCACAACATAACGTGAGTTGGTTCTAATAAGCATAAGATCAAGCACCATACATAAAATAACTTCTTGGAATCTTTTCCAAGTTAATCATGGAAAACAATAATAAATAGTATTATTGAAACGTATTACTGTTCGAGTGATGCAGTGAAAGATATCCTCATATCAACTAGCTACTTGTTAACTAGTAAAGCTTTTCTCATTGCTTCGGACATTTCCTTTATAGCACATAATCATAGCTCTAAGGAATATGTAAAACTTCCCATCATCATTTCATGATTCCATTACTTAAAAGGTCGTATATAGTCGACATTAGTCAAACCATTATATATCGACTCCAAGGTTGTTACTATTGATCTCAACCTCACTAACTTGATCATCAGACTCATAGCCATCATCATTATTATCATAGCCTAATAAATTGTTGTTGATAGCATCCAACTCACATTGGCTTAATGCCTAGTTGCTACCCCCAAACTAAGGCATCATCAAAATTTTCCCCGTATTTAATAATACTCTTATGGGGCAAAAGTTTCACAATCAGGAAACTTAACTTCCATGGTATTGATCCATTCCTTAGAAGGAAAAGTTCCTTAATCTCACTATACCTGAGATGAGGCAATAGGCTATATGATCTCGAAGCCTAGTCTTTTCTTGTTGCTATTCCAGCAATTATCGTTATAACTTAATCACTATAGTTGCAAGATTAGACTCTTGCAAAAATTTGGTTCGTTCGTATGCACGATGAACCATCTTCTAATTCTAGTTCTTAATTCCTCACATTTCTAATCGAAGGAAAAAAAAATAAATTAACTTACTTGGGCACTTGCAGAAACGATGTGAAGCAAAGTGAAGTAGGCTGGCAGGATACCGCTCTGATACCAACTTTGTAACGCCCCCAAAATCTACGTAGGGCCGACTACGTAAACGTGGGCCGTTACCAAACTTGCTAAACTTAAATCTTTGTTTTATCGAAAAATTTCAGTATAAAATTTTTTTTCTCTTTAAACTTTAAAACTTTAAATTTTATTTTAAAAATCATAACTCGAAACTCAACTTGAATTAACTTGTACTGACGGGTAAACTTCATCATGTCTACCCCTTTTACTTGTTATGCCGATTATAAGGTTACCATGACCTTTTAAATCGGACCTTGGAAACATTACATCACATCCATATACAACATCATACTTAAAAACATTTGCGGAAAATATTGCGTAGTGGTATCCCACACCGCCCTTCACTCGCTGCATCGTCTCCATGGCCCATCAAGTAATGCTGCAGGCGTCTTACCTACAGTATGAAATATACAAATGAGCTTTCGCCCAGCAAGTACAAACATGATCTCACAAAAATCCTTTCAAACATCAAGTAACATATCAATCATCATGTAGTTTATGCATGATCCGATTATGTCCAATTATAAATCTTTTAGGCACTTTTACTCATTATCTTGATTACATGTGGGCCCCTAGTGTCCGTACCAAAAGCGCGCAGCCTCCAGACAAAGCTAGGGTTTGCAAGGCCCTAACAGTTCTGGGAATTATAACGTGACCCTCACGCATCAACGAGAGGTAAATGTCACCACTGGTTTTGAACATGTAGCCTCCTCGATCACGGGAGGTTGGTACGACACCTTACTTGATTTATCTTACCATGTGGTTCAATATTAGTGAACATGCTTCATGATGTCACAAGGTCAAATCCAAACTTAACATTTGCCATATCATGGCATTCTTGAAAACATGACATTTTTAAAACCATGACATTTTAGAAAACATGGCATAATATGTAACATGTCATAGCATCACATCATTACATGGCATCTCATATCATAACATAGCATAGCATCACATAGCATAGCATTATAACATAGCATAGCATAGCATAGCATGTATACTTGGAAAATATCTTTTATTATTTTCCATACTGCAGGTGAGGTTTGTACTTACCTCTTTTACTATGTCCTACGTAAAGCTGCTCCTCTTCCGGGTAGCCGCAGGCTTCCTCCTGCTTGATGAAGGACATAGGTAAGGGTCTAATTAGTATTGTGGAATGTTGGTGACCATACCAACATGCCTACGAAATTCTAGCTGTAAGTCTCCCTTATAACTTATGATGACTTACTTGGTTACTTAAGGTAACCTTGGGTATTAATCCCAATCATATATGAATAGGGTTAGGTATCATCCTAACCTTGGCCTATGCCTTGTCATTTTTAATTTTAATCCTTTTTGGGTTTTAAGATCAAACTCAATTTTTATACCTTGTTGGGTTACCTTGAGTAACCCTTGAGGTAGTCAAACTTAGTTCAATTATCCTAAGTCAACTTTGGGCTTTGGACTCCATCCCGTAACTCGGGTATCCTTCCCGGTTACCGTCCATCATTGTTTTGTTACCAAAAGTAAGATAACTTTTGAATCCAAAAACTTGTTTTTCTCTTTGCTTTGGAAAAACTTAGTTCTCTTTGTTCAAAAATTCTAGTTTAACTTTGAAAAATTGTAATTCTTTGAGAAAGGTTTGTAAAAATTATTAACTGTTGAAAACTGCCTTTGGAGTAGTTTCCCACAGTCAAAACATTGGTGTTGGTGCAAAAATACAGTTTTCCTGTATTGTTTTAGAAAATCCTGTGCAGGAATTTCTTGTTTCCTGCACACTCTATAGAAATCCGTGTCAGTTTAAAAATATGCATTGAATTTGAAAAAGTTGTCTTCACGAAAGTTTTAGATCTTGAAAAATCCTAAAACTTTCTTGTTTTACGAAAAGTCCAGTTCTGCTTGGATTCGTACCAGTTTTAATTTGAAACTGGCTGACCCTGTAAACTGGGTCTGGGCAAACTAGCCACGGGTTTTTGTAAAAACGGAGGCCATTGGAGCCTTATTTTGAAAAACGGTCCGCGTTGCCCTCTAGGAAAATCCCTTATCTACAACTTTGTAGTTTTGAGTTTCTTCAAATTCGGCCTCTAAGGGCCTCAAAATACCATTTACAGAACACTGCCCAGTCTTGACCCGAGACTGGCAGTTTCGGTTCTTAATTTCGTTTTACGTCCTAAAACGTGCACGCTACCTCAACCGACCACAGCGGGAGCCTAAAGTCACACATGAAATTGTTTCTAACGTTCCAATCCATCATGCATCTAACATGCACCCTAACATTCAATCAAGCATAAACATAACCAAACCACAATTGAGACCTTAGCACCCTAATCAAGCACATAACTTATTGCATGGCATAAGAAAATGAGCTTATGCTCTTACATCCCAAACATGGAAATACACTTAAACTTCCCAAATTTATGCTCAAATTAGAAAGGTTTAAGGTCATAAGGTTTACCTCTAGGGTTTGGAAGTTGGTTCACAAGCTTGGATTCCAATTTTTTCCTTACTCCCCCTTGGCTGCCATTGCAGCCGATTCTCCTCCCCCAAATGGGTTCCAATTTTCGGCCATTCCTCATGAAAAACAACCACATGAATATCTAGTTTCAATCTCAATAGAAAAACTTAAGGGTTTAGAGATTTACCTAGATCAATCCAAGAGATTGGCTTGATTGATTCCAATTTTTCTCTCCCTTTTTCCTTGGCTCCACACAACCGGCCTCCCCTCCAATTGGGTTCCAAAAATTTTGGCCAATTAAATTGAGCCTCACACACTCACATAAGGTCTGGCCATTACCAAAAATCCAGCCAACCATTTTTTTTTTCTCTTCCTAGGGTCGGTTTTGGTGGAGAAAATGGGTGAGGGAAAATTTTGCCATAGTTTGGCTTGTTTTTCTAATTTTTTTGAGCTGAAATCCGCCCCCCCCTTGGCCCTATTTATAGCTGATTTTGAACTTTCAAAATTGCTAAAAAGTCCTTGAATTTGGATTTAATTATTTTTCCAAAATTGCACTTTAGTCCTTGAAGCAAAAATATTTGCACTTTGACCCCTACAAGTGTTGGCCGGCCATTGCATGCCTTGGAGCCCAAGTTTTGCTTACCTCATCATGATGACATCATCTTGATGACATCATGTGCTTACCTCATGCTTACATCATCATATTTTCCAAAATTTGCACTTTTGCCCCAAAAGTGAAAATTCTTACAAAAATACCCCCTAGGTGGCCGGTTGCTTTCTTGGTGAACAAGCCAAGCTTATCTCACCTTGATGACATCATCTTGATGACATCACTTCGCTTACATCATCAATTTTCCAAAATTTGCACTTTTGCCCCAAAAGTGAAAATTCTTACAAAAATGCCCCCTAGGTGGCCGGCCATTATGGTGCTTAGGTGGCAAAGATTTCTTTCCACAATTTCCTTAAATCAAAATGATGTCATAATTCTAAGATAGGGTGATGTCACCATAAGGCCTTGTTTAGCTACTTTTTGAAAAAGCAGTCCAATCTTAATCTAACACAGATAAATCCAATACTGTGTTCACTAATACACAGTATAATTCAGTACTGTTATACTTGACTGCAGTCCAAAATTTATCTGCGTAAAAATGGACTGTAAAAATTTTCTTCTTATTTCTGAAAGTCAATAGGACTTTGATATCCAACTTAGTGTGCTTGATTTTTCTAGGGTGGTCTCAAAGCTTATTCCAGCTATCTTGTCCAAAAAGATAATTTTCGCAGTATATTTCTCATACTGCTTATCCTATTATGGTACAGTCATACCTTTGACTGTTCTTGGTCAACTTTGACTTTTTGGTCAAACTTTGACCAACATGAAATCATGAAATTTTGTCATGCCGTTTTTCTCAAAACGCCCATACCAGGTTAAGTAATCTATCGTTGAGTCTCGTAGCTAGTTAACCGAGAGCTCAAACTTATACTGTTATTTCATTCCAATCTTGATCCAGACTTAGGTTTTCCTTATTTCTAAGGAAATCTAGAGTCATCAAAATTTCGGATATTACATAAATGACCTTTTTTATATTTATTAATTGACTAGTATTTTTGTGAAAATGATTGACTTCTGAGCCCCACTAGCCAGATACCTTAGTACTAAATACGGATGGTTATTAGTACCTCTACATTTGTGTTCTTTCTCTATTTGTAGGTTGCAATTCATTTACGATCACATGTCGACATGCATTGGTATATATATCTACAAACTAGGGATCACAAGCTTCGTTTTGTGTATAATTTTGTAGGATTTCACTTTGTGTCTGTCTCTTAATTATAAGAGTTCGGGCACACACATTGTTTAATATATATATATATATATATACAATTGAATTTCCAATCCTAACATATAAGTGCAGTGATAGTATTTTAAGTGCAGAACAATGGGGTACTTTTACTCCAGCCTTTGCAAGAAAAATACACCCAGAAACAACACTTATGACCGGTGAGAGAGATTAAGAATATGTACTAATTATTGATTATTGCTATCCAAAGTGATCCAAAGTGTCTGACCATTGTTAACTTCAAAAGGTGATATTAAACAACCATTATCTTATTTTAATGTTTGAAATTAAGGTGACGGTGAAGAAGCGTGACGCTCAGATCATTCCAATCTCCTCCATACATCCTTTTCTTTCACAAAAAAAAAAACCTTTATTTTTTCCTTTTGTTTTTCATTTTTCAAATCCCACCATTTTCTTACTATCTGCCATTTTTTCCCTTTTCTTTATGTCCCCTTAATTTATTTATTTTGCCGCTTTTATATAAAGTGAACCTTTCTTGTTTACTCCCTTTTTTTAAGGGTTATGTTAGAAATTCCCTTAAAATTTGTATAATAACGTTAAGGTCCTCACTAGACTTAACTCGAGTTTTAACTCACTTTTCAACTTCCTTCTATAATATTGAATCTTATCAAAATTTGAATTTACTATTTAAATGATGAAGCTGAACTTATAATCCAAGTGCGACTTATTACTCTCTTACCTAGTCCTTATCCACAAAAGAAGCCTATTATTTCCCCTCTAGAGATAGTAAAAGTTCTGAGTTGCATATATAATTTTATTGATGTTGTAAGAAACATTTTACCAATCGAGAGTATAATCCAATTGGTGTTTAATGGATGTATGAGTTCTTTTTAATATATTAAGGCATTAGAGCCTCATGAAATAATAAATTTTAAAAAATAAATATAAAGTAACAGTTTAACTAACTTGAAAAGAAAATTTAGGTTAACTAAAACATATACTCTAAGCACCCATTTTTAGTAAAATTGTAAATAAATACTAAATATGACAACGATTGATTAGTGGAGCTATATTTTATTTGATTTGAGTTAACTATGTAGGCCTTTAAATAATAGAGTTGAATTTACAAGCAAATAATAATAATAATAACAGAGTTGAATAAATGAAAGGATTCAATATCTAATCACTCATTATATATAGCCAACAAAAATAAAAACCACCCTATATGCATTGGATTTTGCCGCCAATTCCAAAGATTCCCTCCTAATTATTTACCCCGCAATTTATGCGTATGAACTATGGCTTGTCTATTTAGATTTGTGATACGAAAAGAATTTGCAACGCACTAAAAGAAAAGAACACAAAAGGTAATTGTTTCTTGCACTAATGACCATCTTTTTTTGTACTAATTTGGCACATCTAGCTAGTGGGTATATAATCAAGAGGACAACAAAGTCGAAGAAAATCTATTTCCGGAAGGACCAAATGTTATCCAGTTCCCGTCATTGCCTTTTGTGTACGCTTTTTGTAAAATCAAGAAAGGTAGCTATTGAGCACATTAGTACTAGATTAATGACTGCAGATCCTTTGACGAAAGGATTGCCACCTAAGGCTTATAAGGAACATGTTGAGCATATGGGACTCATTTCTATTTTTCAGATTCATGGAATTATGTTTGTATCGCATTTCAGTAAACATGAAAAAACTCCAGTTATTTTAATTGTCTTCTCATTTTTGGTTGTATGCATAAAGATTAGAGAATGACGATACGCATATTTGAATATTAATTAGACCCTGGAAGCTCATTCAAGAAGACATAATCCACATATAGTTCTCATTCAAATGAGAAAGTTAATTACAATGCAATACACGGAAGGTAATACTTGCTCTTATAGGACTTAATGCCATGATTCATGTGATTTAAACTCTTTTGGTTCAGTATAAGGATTTAGGGAAAAGTTTGTTCATGTATTAAAATTTAATTAATACATATATATTAAGTGATCTATGGGTCAAGTGGCAGAATATTGGAACATTTTTTTTCAAATAAATAAAATAAATGTTTCAAAATTTTGTGGTCCATTTAAATTTTAAATTAAATTCCACCTCAGATATACTTCACTAAAGGCGAAGGGTCACACCCATTAATTCACATATATTTTCCTAAAGGTGAAGGGTGACACCCTTTGGTGATATAATTACTCATTTATTATTTATTTGTATTCTTTGATGGGAAGAAAACATCAGAGGAAAACATAACGTAAAATTTCAGAGGGATAAGGGTCACTAGTCTTCAAGAGAGAGTACATAAATATCAATCGTGAGTCAACGAATTCCTAATATTCTTGTTTTCTTATCTACCCTAAAAAAATTATGAATCTGATTACTATGACAGGAGGTATGATCGTGGATTCTGTTTTTATTATATGTAATTCTGAAAATTGCTAACAATCCAAGATTTTTTTTTATTTTTTCAAGGAGGAATTTTGTTTGCCTATTTTTACAACAAATTAATCAAAGCCGTAATTTGCTTTTCTTTGATTTTTATATTTTTCAATTAAATTTCATGCTTATGGTGGTTGCTGGTGTCAGTGTCAGTGAGTGAGCTGAACTGAAAATCTACCATGCACTGCCATAATTTGTGTGTACAAACTTGAACTACGTCCTTATATATATTTTTGAGAAAGGTACATTATATTAAACTGTAGTAATATTTAACGCATGTGAATTTTAATTACTTTACTTGGTTTCCTAATATTATATAGTATCGCAATCAATATCAATCTTTTTTTTTTTAAAGCAAAATTCATCGTTATGGTACGTTTAAAAAAACAAAACAAAAAAAACAAAAAAAAAAATCAAACTTGTTTGAAACTTATCGATTATATATATTTATTATACTACTCAAGGTTAGCAACTAACATCTAGCCACAGTTGCGCCCAATTCCTAAATTTCCTTAGTCGATAACTTTTCCTAATTAAAGCAATTACATTTTAGTGAAAAGTATGAAAGTTGCGTAAACCACTCATAATCCCTCTCTTGTTTCATCCGTACGTAAATTGAGTGGTGCCCTTATTACTGTCATCATCACTCTTTCCAGGGAGAGGCCCCATATATATTAGACATTACAAGGGAAAGTTCTTTTTGACATTTCCTTGGGGTTGTGGGGTCCGAAATTAGTTTGCTCATATTGCAGGTTTCAAACGGGACTGGCAGGATAGGATTTCCGGATCATCAGGCATGGTTGGCTTTTTAATCTTGATTAAAGGTTTATATACAGTTAGCCAAACCCCTCGACTTCTGTAGAATGTCTTATTCGGTGCCTCACATGAGAAAAATCAGACCTATAAAATGACTTATTTATGTGGGGGATACACCACTTGATTAAAAAAATATATATACTTTACAATAATAATAGTACAAACACGTAATTATCCCTTTCTAAATCAAACGCCTATAAATAGCATCACTCTTTCCCTTGTTCACTTTTTATAAATTAATTCACTTTCACTTTTTGATTTTTATAAATTAATTCAGCAACTTTTTAATTTTAATTTTTGTTATTTATTGTTGATCAAGTCGCATATATCCTTGAAATTCAGCGATACATCAACGTCTAGAAGGCAGGATGCTACGAAGTAATAATAACTTATTAGTTTGTTTATATTTATTAATTGTTTACATTGACTGGATTCCATTTTACTTCTTTTCACAGGAAAAGAAAATTTCATTTTAGTATCGGATATATATCAATAACAGAAATTGGAACAAAATTCAAATGTTATTTTTTCCTGTTTCTGTGCATTCAATGACTTTTTTGTTTTTTTTTTTTTAACACTGTCCATTCAATTACTTGACTCCTATAAAATCCTAAATAATTAAATTTTCTTTGTTATGGTCCTTATTACAGTTATATTTGCATCTAAATATATGCATAATACTAGAATATCACTCATTTAATTTGTTTTAGGTTTCCATCAAATGTGACATTTGGTACAAGACAATTTAATTAATTAAAGTGCACCTTTGAAAAATCAATATATATACAATGGGGTCCAAGAAATGAAAAGCAATGACTTATATATTTATATTATATATATATATAATTTTTATTTTGGCTTGGAAACCAATCTCATGTGTTTCCTGCCTCAAAGCAAGAATATGTGCATAGTAATGTAAAGTAACAATGAATTTATTTTTGTCACCTAAAATCAAGAAGGATTTGATAATTCTTTTTCCCGGTAGAAGTTGGGCAGCACGGTAATTGGCACAATGAATTTCTTTTTGTCACCTAAAATCAAGGAGGATTTGATAATTCTTTTTCCCGGTAAAAGTTGGTCACCACAGTAATTGGCACATGTATAATTTATTTTGCTCATATCACTATTCGTTGTCCATACGCTCCGTTTTGCAAGCTTTCTTTCTTTCTTTGTCTGTTTTTATTGTTTTTCACCAAATAGAATACAAACATGACAAGCGGAAATGGCATTTCCTTTTAGACATGCATGTGATACTTTTTCTTTTTCTCTCTTTTTTTACCGAATTTTTTTAATCATTACTGGTTCATTATATGTTTACGTGGCAGGTCCCTTCCATGTTTTTCTTTCTTATCATTTTCCTTCATATCATTATATCTTTTAAAAATTAACCAAAATGCAGACTTTCTTTTTGCTTAAAGATAACCTGGAGTTTAACGTCTTGGAGTCGCTATGATAAAGCATAAATATTGTGTCTTTTTGTATAAAATATAATAGATCAAAAGTTACATATTTATCTGAAAACCGTTTTCAACATAATATATAACAAAATAAAAACAAATACATATTAGTCTGAAAACGACGTGTTATTCATACACAATTGCATTATTAAAATTATTTTTTCGATTCAACCACAAAATTTTCCTAAAATTTTAAGTTAGAAATCGACCATCTTTTTGCTAGCTTGCCCTTGGATAACTTGAACCAAACTCCATAAAGATGAAAATAGTTTCATGATATTCTAATCTTAAATCTTAGTCTTCAATCTTAAATAAATAAATGAAAGATCGAAGACGATATCATTGTTCATTTCATAGTCGTCCAAAAGGTGCGCATTATAGTTCTTCTTTTCAGTACTGTACTGTTTTTGAAATAGTTACTTTTTTTTTTAATAATTATTTTTCCCGTTTCTCTTTCTCCCTCTTGTGTTTAATTTTGAGTGCTGCTTTAACCCAATTGTTCTTCTGTTTTGTCACGTCTTCTAAGTTTCACAGCCAAGCAGCACATGAAAGTCCTTATAAAAAATAAAATAAAATAAGGAAGAAAGAAAGAAAGAAAGACAGAAAGAAAAAGCAGCACATAAAGTTGCTCTTTCTCTCATTCTCTGATCCCCCAAATCTTGGTCTCCTTCTAAATCTAAGACATTTTAGGACCTTAAACTCTCTTTCTCAAACGTAGAAAGAGACAAACGTGAACAGACAAAATAAAGGCCAGGTGGGCGATTGAGCCTATTGACCACGGTTATTGAGACAACAAGTGCAAGTAATTGATATTCATTTTGAAGATATAGGCCTTAATTAGTGACCTCTAATACCCATACAGTTAATGCTATCATGCCAAAAATTAACCCAATATATATGTGTGTATATATGTATATGTATATAGGCCTATCATGGTAACACAAAACATTAATGCTCCTGATTTTATGCTGAAAATCGGAAAAAAAAAAAAAAAGGTGTACTAAAGCATTGGCAGGCTAAAATTGACAAATTATTAGAATTAACACCGCACTGGGTTGCCCATTTTTGGCAATGCTAATGGTAATGGTACACAGCATATTGCTTTCAGAGAGAGAGAGAGAGAGAGGGGCACGCGGTCTTCACGCGGTTTTCTAATCGGAATCTTGTTTCACTTTATGTGTACGGTGTACCTATTCTTATATTTTAATTTGTACTTTTTTGGTAAATATTTCTTATATTTAAATTGTACTTGACTTTTTGCTGAATCTATCTATATCCATATCTATCTATAACTATATTAAAAGAGTAAAGTTTCCTAAATATACTACTCAAAAATTTGGTTAAGTTAATTATGTCTTTTGATGATGATGTAACTTCTTTGTACAAAAGTACATAAATTAACTATTAGTTATAAGATGTAAAATATGATGTTATATATGTCTCTCGATTATTGGACAAGAAAGCATTCCTTTATGAGTTATAAGATGTAAAATATGATGTTATATATGTCTCTCGATTATTGGACAAGAAAGCATTCCTTTATGAGTCCGTTTGGTTTGGAGGATATGATTGTAATATATTGGATAATACTAAAAGATTTGATTGGAGTACGTAAGAAAGGAATGGAATATTGGATTTTAATTAATCATATCCTTTGTTTGGTATTGTACTAGTAGGATAGAATTACATTTTAAATTATAGCAGAAACAATAATAACATTTTACTAAAATATCAAACTTTTAATTTTGATTATATTAAATAATTATCTATACAAAATTAAAAATTTTAATTCTCGATTTAAAAAGTAAGGCTCCACCGAGTAATGTTAGCATCAGTGTGTGAACTGAACAAATCTAGTATCAAAACAGAACTTCACGAATAATGATTCTAGTACGGCCCTTTAGATCGTCCTTTGGTCGTGGTCTGGGGTAAAGTTCTAGAGAGAGAAAGAGAAAGGCAGGCATTGAATATACCAGTTAGGCAACCGGTAATCAAAATTATTCTATCCTATTCTTTATATCCAGTCTTGGTCCGGTCACCAAAAGTAGTCTTCAAATCACTTTTAGTTATCAACTAATTATTACTTTAAAGTTCTCATGAAAAAAATAAAATAAACAACAATATATTATGACGCTAAAGCTACATTCTATGGTTTCAACAGGCTCAAGATTTGTTCAGCAAAAAGAAAAAAAAAAAAAATTCAAGATTCGATAATTCCTCTAGTTTTCATGCAACTTTTAACTCTTCTCAAAATTTTTTTTCCTCCGGTGGATAATTTGGACACTGTGTAATATTGTTCGGACGTAAATACACGACTCGGAAATATCTTTCGATTGAAATTAGATATAAAAATTATATGTATTAAACTCGAAATAAACTCTGATTTTCAGAGAAACAATTATTTCATGTATAGATAGATGCCTTGGCTTTGGCTTAGCTATTAGATACACAGCTTAAATCATGAATTGCAAGCAAAAAATAGAAAAATGAGATACTTTTGGCTTTTCTTTTCACCTTTCCCTTTACAAGTGTATATCATAAGATTAATTATAAAAAAAACGTTTATAGTACATAATGGACCACATTATTCCCTTTCAAACATTAACTAGCAAAAAACATTATTCCCTTTCAAGGGTTCCTCTTTCTTCTTTAAATGCACAAGCACAGCTTATATTTGGGTATTCGTTGCTTTTAAATGTAAAATCAAGAGAGATATATATTCACATATGTACTATTATAGGCCTATATATATATGTATATATATATATATATATATATCACTCGGTACTTTGACTTCGCAAAGATGCATATTGTTGCACTCATGCTTGTGAGATTCTAGTACTGCCCTTTAGATCGTCCTTTGCTCATGATGTGGGGTAAAGTTCTAGATTTCCTTCTCTTTGTTTCAGTTTTTCCGAGAAAAAAAAAAAACAAGAAAAAGAAAAAGAAAAAGTGCCTTTTCTCAATAGTGAACAGAGACAAAATAAGGGTCTCGTGGATGGACTCTATATAGACCACTTGCTAACGAAAAAGACGAGCAAGGTGACATTTATGTGTATGTGTATTAAAAAATATTTTAAATTCGACGGTAGGACAATTCTTAATTTATATATAACTTCTTAATTTAAAATGTTAGACGATATTAACTATATAAAGAATATTAAAATAGATTATATTAAAATCAATTAATTATTATAGTAACAAAAAAAATTATAAGTATTGTTTTATTAAAATACCGAATATAACATTGATCTTCTTTTGGTGGGATGACCGTGGCAGTCTCAGAATTAGGGCTCTTCGTTGTCCTCTTCCTTGGAAGGTCCTCGGCACCGAAAAAGAGAATAAGTAAATAGTAAAACTATTTAGTGTGTTTTAAATAAAATTGTATTGAAATTCAATAATGTAGAATATAGAATATTACAGCTACCGCTTATTGTACTCTTTATTTACTTTTGATCTACACATTGGTTTTTAGCTATTTGCTGCATATATAGATTGTAAACCAAACTGCAAACAAAATTGTATATAAATTATACAATTATGGATGTATATATATATATATATATAAAGTCGACTGTATGTATATAATGCTAAAGGGTTTGAACCATCTTTTCATCTGTCTTTTCAGTTATTTAATACATATATATATATAACTTGCATACATATATATATATATATATATTCTGATTGTCATCCTTTTTCGTGAATAGAAAAAGAGAATAAGTAAATAGTAAAATTATTATTTGGTCTTGAGTAATAATATGTAACATATAATGCCAAAGGTTCCACTCCCTTAATAATAACTCAAATTTTAATCATCGATATATATATATATATATATATAAAGTCTTTAGTAATTTATATGTACATATAACTCAAATTTTAACCCTCTATATGTACATCTTTAGTAATTTATATAGGCATATAAAGTCGACTGTATGTATATAATGCCAAAGGGTTTGAACCCTCTGTGCATACATTTGCTGCATAAGGATCTACACATTGGTCTTTAGTAATAATATACATATAATGCCAAAGGGTCCACCCCCTTAAAAAGTAATAATAACTTGTACTTTTTACTTTGATTGCGGTGGAGACCATCCAGATCACCCCAAGAAGCTCAGTTCAGGAAAGAAACTGAAGAAGCACTACCAAGATGGTGATAAATGCGTTGGAACACTCGGACAGCCCTCAGGAAAGTTTGACTACCTAGTCACTTACTCTCCTCCTCCGAAGAGAAATGAGCCAATCACTCCAACAGGATGGGATGAAGAACTAGATGACCATCCAAGGAGACCACCATCTCCTCCATATTCACCATCACTACCACCACAACAGAAAGCACCCTCAGTGCTCCCCTGTTATAGACAGGCCCAGAAATACTTGCAAAAAGAAGGAATAAATCTCTGCCCTCCTACTCTGCAAATGACTCCTCCACAAATATACATGATGGCTTCAACATCATCCGGAGATACCTCATACGAGTATAATTTTCCTTCTCTTCAGGCAGCTACAACAAAAGATGGATCAGAAACTCGGCAATAAAAAATACTCAACTCCAGAATCGTTGAACCAGACGGAACAACAAAAAGAGTGAGCCCAGCCGAAGCAGTGCTAAACTGGCAGTCAGAGAATCTTATTGCCCAGAATAAGGTCCTCCAGAAGATTGACCACAAGATTTCTCAAGTGGAGTCTAAGATTAATCAATCCAATATTGGATTGATGAAATCACAGACAATCATTGAGAGACTTGAAGCACAGATCCAGAAAATACATCTGGAACTAATGTCACTCGCCAGATGCTCTTCCTTTTGCAACAGACAATTCATAGAAAGGGAAGCAGAAATGAAGTCCCTCCAGACTCAACTGGCTGCTCTAAGAACCCAGATAGGATTCTCACAGCCCAGCTCAGTGCCATGGCAGATCGCTACCATCCCAAAACAGGAACAACCACTTCCTGTTGTCCCACATAAAGAAGATCACATCCTAAGACTCAAGAGACTTCTTGAAGAGGATGATGCTCTCAGAAAGCTCAAAGGGAAACAAAAAGCAAAGGAGTCAACTTCGACTCAGATGATGGTACAACAGCAACCTCATAATCCTATTACAAGGATCATCCAAGATCACTGTATCCAACAACAACCACAGATTCAACAGGACGATTCTTCCTCACAAGAAGAAATTGTCCCAAAAGATTCGGATAACTCAGACTGGTCCTCTGAAGTCTCTTCCACAGAAGAGAAAGAAGAGCCAGAATCTCCACCTCCCATAATGATGAACCAACCTGCGGATGAACCAACAGTGACAGAAGTTTTTGAGGAACATGATGAAGAAGTGAATCAACCTCCTCAAAGACAAATCAGGATGCCAGGACAACAACATCCAGGGGAAAAGTACAAACCTTCACTCTAGAAGATATCCCTCCTTCAAAATGGAGAGATAGATTCCAAGAGTTCAAGGCGTACTTAGTTCTCCAATTACAGAAACCTAATGCCCAGACAAGACAAATCCTGCTTGACTTTGTGTCAAGACTACTTGGAATTCTCCAAGATTGGTGGATGGGATTAGGAGAATACAGGCAACTAATGTTCCTTCAAACTGACTCAGTTGAAGGTGCACTAGCCCAAATGTATTCAGAATTCTGTGGAGAAGAAGAACAAGTCGTTGAACAAGCAAGAACAGAGTTCTTCAAGATGAAATGCTGCTCCATCAACAAGAAAGATCTCGAAGTCCATTTCCAGAAAATATCGAGACGATTCTATTTGATCGGAGGCCTCAACGACCCCAACCTGAAGCAAGCAGTTCTCTCTTCAGTACCAGAACCCTTAGGAGAAGAAGCATTCAGGCTGCTGTCTCTCTCCGGCAAGAAGATAGCAGTTATAACACTTGGTGAGCTCAGATAACTTATTTTCAGAGCTATTGACAAAATGTGCTCACAAAATAAGTTCCTACAAGAACACATCAAGCAGACAAAGAATCTTGAGAAGGTCTGCACTAATAAAGATGTAATATCCGAAAATTTACATGGACTCATGATTTCCTTATACATAAGGAATCTATGTTCATATTATGTGTTTTTGTGATGCTTTATGAAAATTATGAATATCAATACAAAATTCATAATTTTATCAGTAAATGTTTGAGTTCTCATTTAATTAGCTATGAGACTCAATAAGCAGTTTGCTTAGCCAAGCCTGTGACCCTTGAGCAAAAAGGGAAGAAAAATCCTATGATTTCATGTTGGTCAAAGTTTGACCGAAAAAGTCAAAGTTGACCGAAAAAGTCAAAGGTTGACCAGAGAGGTCAAATAGATGAAGGTACCGAGAGATGATAAGCAGTATAGGAAATATATTGCGAAAACCGTCTTTACAAATAAGATAGCATGAGTAAGATTTAAAACCGCCATAGAAAAATCAAGCACACCAAGTAGGAAATTAAGGGCAAGAAAGGTTTCAAGAAATAAGAAAAATTTTATGCAGTTCATTTTTACACAGATAAATTTTGGACTACAATACAGTATAAAATACTGTTATTAGTTAATAACAGTATTAGAAATATCTGTGTAGCATAAAAATGGACTGCATTTTAAAGGAAAGGCCAAACAAGGCCTTATGATGACATCACCTTGATGACATCACCCTATCTTGGATTTATGACATCATTCTTCCTTAAAGAAAAATTGGAAAATCCTTGGATGACACCTAGCTAGATATGGCCGGCCATTTTGGAGGGTATTTGTGCAAAATTTGTGCAAATATTCTTGTTCCAATGGCATCTAAGCAAATTTTGGATTAAAAATAAATCCAAAATTAAAATAAATTTCAGCTATAAATAGGGGTGAAGGGGGGGTCGGTTTTGGCTTCAAAAAAATCAGAAAAATCAGCAAAACCGTGCCCAAAAATTTCTCCACCCATTTCCTCTACAAATCCGAACTTTAGGAAGAAAAAAAAAAAGAGTAGTGCAAGAGATTTGGTGCAAGGGTGAGTCGGATTTTGAGCTAGAAACAGCAAGCAAGGTTCACCAAAATTTTTGGAACCCATTTAGAGGAGAGGGCCGGTTGTGGTGGTGCTAAGAAAAAGGGGAAAAAGTTGAGCAATCTCTTGAATTGGGTAAGGTAAGCCTCTTTGACCTTAGGCTTTTCAATTCAAGTTCCAATTTGGAAATTTAAGTGTATTTCAATGTTGGAATTGTAGAGCATAAGCTCAATTTAATTTTCTGCCCTAGTTTAGAAATTTTAGGGTTGTGCTTGATCATGGTGCTTAGGTGGTTTTAAATTTCAAGATATGCATGCTTATGTGATTAATTGCATGGAAAGTAGGGTTTGCATGGTTGTATGTCCCAAATCTGCCTTAGGGTTTGAATGTGACTGTATGGATGAATGATGATGGAATGAACGTTAGAAAGCGCTGCATGACTGGTATATGCTCTCGGTTGCGGCCGATTGAGGTAGTGTGCGCGTATTAGGACTTAAACCGAATCTAAGCATAAAAACTGCCAGTTCGGGTAACACTGGCCAGTTTTCTGGAAAGTTAATTTTGAGGCCTTTAGAGGCCGAATCTGGAAAAACTTAAAACATAAAAGTTGTAGAGAAGGATTTTTCCTAGTGGGTAAAGTGAACCGTTTTGCAAAAGCCCAGGGTTACCCAATGTAGCCCAACAAGATACCAAGTTCAAATATGGACTAAGACAAGTAAGATATCATGTAGGGGGCATATAACTATGGTTATGCATGAATGTTGGTTGGATCCCCAACATGTTTAGATCCTTACCTATGTCCTTTATTATAGCAGGAGATAACCTGCTGTTGTGTCCGGACTTGGAGCGAGACACTAGCGGACATAGTAGACGAGGTAAGTACAAACCTCACCTACAGTATGGAAAATAGTAATCTATTTTCAAGTATATGACATGATTACATGTTATTCCAAGTTATGCCATGTTATGTTATGCCATGTTATGTTATGTTATGATACGATAAGCCATGTTAAGTCATGTTAAGCCATGATACATCAAGTTATGCCATGTCTAGTTTCATGTGCATCATGATTATTAAGATCACATGTAAGGATTCTTAGTCTTGGAAATATAACAAGACTAAGACTAAACCAAGACAAGTAAGGTGTCGTACCAACCTCCTGTTGATGCAGGAGGATCATGTATGTTTCAAGTTTATGATTATCAACCTTCCGTTGATACGTGAAGGGTCATGTTCATGTTTTCCAGAATGGTTAAGGGCCTTGCAAACCCTGACGTTCTAAGGCTTGCGCGCTTTTGGTACGTACACTAGGGGCCCACATGTTAAACAAGATAATAAGTTCAAGTCAATAATTGGTTATAAAAGACTTATAATTGATTCATGCATGAGTTGCACGACATTTGTTACATTTTGTGAGATTATGTTTGTACTTGCTGAGCGAAAGCTCATCAGTATATTTCATACTGTAGGTAAGAGGCCTGCAGCTTAATTGGTGGGCCAGGTGGATGATGCGACGGGTGAAGGGCGGTGTGTGATACCACTACGCAAAATCTTCCGCAAAGTTATGTTAAGCTTAAGTTTATATATATTTTAAAGATAGTTATATTGTATAAAAATTATGAGGATTTAAAGACTTGATCAAGTTATAAGAAATATGTATATATGTTTTTATCTTAGTATGTATGCATGATAAGTTTCTATACAAGCAACCCTATGTTTATATAAGTTTGAAAAAAAAAATTTATTCTCAATTTTCCAAGAAGGTTTAAGTAGTTATATAAGTTCATGTATGTATGGTAACGGCCCTACGTAGGTTGGGGCGTTACAAGTTTGGTATCAGAGCGGTATCCTGCCAGCCTACTTCACCTTGCCTCACATCACTTCCGCCACGGTCCAAGTAAGTTAAGTTATTTTTCTTATGCTTAGAAATTAGTTAGAAACTCGCATGCGTAGTAAGCATCTCTCGTCAATGGTCACGCAGGGAACTTCTCGCATTATGGAATTAGATTGACGTTATGGAAGTTATATGTGGTATTTGTGGAACTTTGCCACATAAGAATAATATTGGATACGAGGATAACGTTGGGTGGTGCCTTCGCTTGGTGGTGGCAATTAAGTGACGTATGAACATGATGGGAAAGTTTTACACTTTCCTAAATGTTATACTTATGCATTTATGTTATGAAGCAGATATGAATAAGATTATGATGGATTCAGATATATTCCATGATTATGTTATGATATGGAATTAAGATTATGGTTCTATATAAAAGACATGATTTTATTGAACAAGAAGCTTATTTCATAAGTTTTTGTGTAGAACCATGCCACCAAAGCGTAGAACGGCTCAAACCCAGAACGTTGATCTTGCGGCCCAGTTAAATGAATTAAGACAAATGATGTTGGCCCAACAACAAGAGATAGGTGGGCTTAGAGCTCAACTGGCTCAACAGAATCAGGGACCTCCTGATGCCGGAGTACCACCAGCACCTGTGAATCAGCCTGCTGCACCGGAAATTACTAATGCTAACCCGGTGATTCCAGAAAACCCGATAGCTCCTGAAGTGCCTGATGTGCCTTTGGCTGTTCCGCCAGCACCTCTGGTTCGAACTCCGGAACAATTATATGACAGGTTTCAGCGCATGAAGGCACTAGAATTTGAAGGTTCAACAAATCCAATTGAGGCCGACAATTGGTTGATTGACCTCCAGGTTATCTTGAACTTTCTCAAGCTCGATGATGAAGAGAAAGTTCTCTGTGCATCCTTTATGCTGAGGAAAGATGCTCGCCTCTGGTGGGTAACAGTCCAGATCAGGCGAGATGTTACACGAATGTCCTGGGAGGACTTTGTTGAGGAATTTAAGGAGAAATACTTCAACACCGACGTTATGGAAGCCCAACAAGACGAATTTAATAATTTCCGCCAGGGTAATCTGTCAGTAGCTGAGGCGGTAAAGAAGTTTGAGCAACTAGCACGTCTTTGTCCTCACCTTATCAGCTCCGAGAGGGACAAAGTAAGACGGATGATGAGGATGTTCCGCTCGGATTTGGCTATAGTTATTAACAGTGGCCCCTACCCACCAATCACCGTTGCTGAATGTGTCAGCCGGGCGATTCGAGCTGAGTATTGGGTAGGTCAAAACAGAGAACAACGGGCTAAGTTTTTTAAGGAAAAGAAAGAAGAAAAGGTCCAAGCTAAGCAGATTCAGGCAAGACCAAGCCAATCTCCGCAGCAGAAAGGGCAAGGAGGGTCTTTCGGTCAACCCAGCAACAACAAGCAATACGGCAATAATCAACAGAAAAGAAAGTGGAATGGAGGGGGACAGGTAAATCAACAAAATTTTCCCCAGAAGAGGAATGCCCCTGATAGCAGCATGAATCCCACTTGTCAGAAATGTGGGAAGAAGCACCCGGGAGATTGCCGTGTTGGAACTAATCGTTGCTTTCTGTGTGACAAGGAAGGCCACTATGCTAGGGACTGCAATGCTAATTTTCAGAGTCCGCAGCACCAACAAAGGAGTCAAGGGTATCAGCTTCATGCAGCACAGATGAAGCTTGAAGGACCTGAAATCTCCCAAGGCAGACTTGAAGCTCCAGAACCTCAAGGACGCATTTATGCTTATACTAAGGAGGATGTTCAAGCTGGACCATCCACAGTGGTGACAGTTCAGCTTCCTTTCGCCCAACAAGATGCTTATGTGTTAATTGATTTTGGAGCTACGCATTCATTTACATCACCTAGGTTCGCTAAGAAACTAGGTAGAGGAAGCGATAGGATTGGAAGAACTTTCAGAACTGCATTACCCTCCAGGGAAATTTTGTTGTCTGATTATTGGATACGTCATGTTCCAATAATTATATGCGGAAGGGAAATATATGTCAACTTGATTATCATCGACCTATATAACTACGATGTCATATTGGGTATGGATTTCTTGGGGAAATACAACGCGGTTATAGACTGCCAACGTCGGATTGTCACGTTCAAGCCAATTAGAGACGAGGAGTTCATTTTCAGAGGATCGACTCCAAAACAGCCGAAAATGCTCATTTCTGCGCTAAAGGCTAAGAAGTTATTGGCAGAAGGATGTATGGGATATTTAGCCAACATGGTGGATAAGACGCAAGAGACCAAGAGCGGGCCGGAAGAAGTACCGATAGTCAAGGATTTTATCGAAGTTTTTCCAGAGGACTTGCCAGGATTACCACCGGAGCGAGAGATCTCTTTTGAGATCGAATTGCTTCCTGGATCGGCACCAGTATCCAAGGCACCTTATAGGATGGCCCCCGCTGAACTTAAGGAATTGCAGCTTCAGTTGCAAGAGCTCCTAGATCGAGGATTCATCCGTCAGAGCTATTCACCATGGGGAGCCCCAGTTTTATTTGTTAAAAAGAAGGATGGCACTTTTAGGATGTGCATTGACTATCGGGAATTGAACAAGATTACCATCAAGAACAAGTATCCATTGCCCAGGATCGATGATTTGTTCGATCAATTGAAAGGAGCTTCAATTTTTTCGAAAATTGACTTGCGATCGGGATATCATCAGCTTCGAATAAGGCAAGGAGACATTCCCAAGACGGCCTTTCGTACGCGATATGGACATTACGAGTTCCTCGTTATGCCATTTGGATTGACAAATGCCCCAGCTGCCTTTATGGACCTGATGAATCGAGTATTCAAGGACTACTTTGATAAGTTTGTTATCGTCTTTATAGATGATATCTTGATTTATTCAAGATCTAAGGAGGAGCATGAAGAGCATCTAAGGATTGCCTTACGGATTCTAAAGCAAAACCAGCTTTATGCTAAATTCACCAAGTGTGAATTTTGGTTGGAGAAGGTCCATTTCTTAGGACATGTGGTTTCCAAAGAAGGCATATCGGTAGATCCAGCCAAGATTGAAGCCGTAAGTCAATGGCCATCTCCGAAAAACGTCACCGAAGTACGTAGTTTCCTTGGCTTAACAGGCTACTACCGACGTTTCGTTGAGGGATTTGCTAAGATTGCAGCGCCACTCACCGCACTTACACGGAAAGGAAAGAAGTATGAATGGACTGCTAAGTGTGAAGAACACTTTCAAGAGCTAAAACGTAAGCTGACTAGTGCTCCAATTCTTACGATTCCAGTGGTAGAAGAAGGGAACTTCGTGATATACAGCGATGCTTCCAAGATAGGATTGGGAGCTGTCCTCATGCAAAATGGAAAAGTGATCGCGTATGGTTCCCGACAACTTAAGGATCATGAGAAAAACTATCCGACGCATGATTTGGAACTTGCGGCGGTAGTATTTGCACTCAAAATTTGGAGACACTACCTTTACGGTGCGAAGTGTGAAGTTTATACGGATCATCAGAGTTTGAAGTATATCTTCACACAGAAGGAGCTTAACATGAGGCAAAGAAGATGGCTCGAGCTAGTAAAGGATTATGACATCGACATCCGTTACCATCCGGGGAAGGCCAACAAAGTAGCCGATGCTCTAAGTCGGAAGTCGATTTCCTCGATGAGATCAATTCAGCCATTGATCGACCCCTTTCAAAAGGAGCTAGTAGAAGCTGGAATAGAGCTCATTACGGGAGGTTTAGCTGCCCTAACCTTCCAACCTACCATTTTGAATGGCATGAAGGAGCGTCAAGAAGGAGATGCCTCACTGCTTAGGACGAGGAATGAAGTCCTAGAAGGGAAGGAGTCAGACTTCAACATATCTGACGAGGGCATACTCTATCGGAAAAATAGACTATGCATTCCAAATGAGGACGAGTTGAAGGAACGGATCTTGAAAGAAGCTCATGAGACTCCGTATTCCGTTCATCCTGGAGCCACAAAAATGTACAAAGACTTGAAGGAAAGTTTTTGGTGGCCCAAGATGAAGAATGACGTTGCCACGTTTGTTAGTAAATGTCTTACGTGTCAAAAAGTGAAGGCTGAACACCAACGTTCCGGGGGAGAATTGCAGAAAATTTCCATCCCAGAATGGAAATGGGATCAAGTGACGATGGATTTCGTGGTTGGTCTACCCCGAACTCCCAGCGGCAACGATGCTATTTGGGTGATTGTTGATCGATTGACGAAATCCACACACTTCTTGGCCATCAAGCTTAGCTTCTCAGTGGAGTAGCTAGCGGACCTGTACGTCGCGCAGATCGTTCGCTACCATGGGATTCCAAAATCGATCATCTCAGATCGTGATGGTCGTTTCACTTCGAAATTTTAGAGAAGTGTACATCAAGCCATGGGTACAAAGCTTACTTTTAGTACAGCTTTTCACCCACAGACAGATGGACAATCAGAGAGGACCATTCAGACTCTAGAAGATATGTTACGAGCATGCGTGATGGACTTCAAAGGAACTTAGGATAAGAAGCTTCCTTTGATTGAATTCTCGTACAACAACAGTTTCCATGCTTCGATTGGAATGGCTCCTTATGAAGCTCTCTATGGGAGAAGGTGTAGATCTCCAGTCCATTGGTACGAGACAAGAGAGAAAGAACTTGTGTCTACGGACTTTATACGGAGAACCACAGAGGCCATAAAACTCATACGTCAACGGATGGAAACTGCATTTAGTCGACAAAAGAGTTATGCCGACAAACGCAGAAGGCCTCTAGAATTCCAAGTAGGAGACTTGGTTTTCCTCAAGATTGCTCCGTTCAAAGGAGTTATGAGATTTGGAAAGAAAGGGAAACTAAGTCCGAGATACATAGGGCCATTCAAAGTACTCGAAAGAGTTGGTAATGTGGCCTATAAGTTGGCTTTGCCCCAAGAATTAGCATATGTGCACAACGTATTTCATGTGTCGATGCTAAAGAAGTATATCTCAGATCCCTCACATGTATTGAGCCATGAACCAATTGAGGTTCACGGGGATTTGACTTACGAGGAGAAACCGGTTCGAATTTTGGCACGAGAAGAAAATGTGCTAAGACACAAAGTTATACCTTTAGTTAAGGTTCTATGGCGAAATCATGAGGTTGAGGAAGCAACATGGGAACGAGAAAAGGATATGAAGAAAAGCCACCCAGAATTATTCTGATTTTCGAGGACGAAAATTTTGTAAGGAGGGTGGGTTGTAATATCCGAAAATTTACATGGACTCATGATTTCCTTATACATAAGGAATCTATGTTCATATTATGTGTTTTTGTGATGTTTTATGAAAATTATGAATATCAATACAAAATTCATAATTTTATCAGTAAATGTTTGAGTTCTCATTTAATTAGCTATGAGACTCAATAAGCAGTTTGCTTAGCCAAGCCTGTGACCCTTGAGCAAAAAGGGAAGAAAAATCCTATGATTTCATGTTGGTGAAAGTTTGACCGAAAAAGTCAAAGTTGATCGAAAAAGTCAAAGGTTGACCAGAGAGGTCAAATAGATGAAGGTACCGAGAGATGATAAGCAGTATAGGAAATATATTGCGAAAACCGTCTTTACAAATAAGATAGCATGAGTAAGATTTAAAACCGCCATAGAAAAATCAAGCACACCAAGTAGGAAATTAAGGGCAAGAAAGGTTTCAAGAAATAAGAAAAATTTTATGCAGTTCATTTTTACACAGATAAATTTTGGACTACAATACAGTATAAAATACTGTTATTAGTTAATAACAGTATTAGAAATATCTGTGTAGCATAAAAATGGACTGCATTTTAAAGGAAAGGCCAAACAAGGCCTTATGATGACATCACCTTGATGACATCACCCTATCTTGGAGTTATGACATCATTCTTCCTTAAAGAAAAATTGGAAAATCCTTGGATGACACCTAGCTAGATATGGCCGGCCATTTTGGAGGGTATTTGTGCAAAATTTGTGCAAATATTCTTGTTCCAATGGCATCTAAGCAAATTTTGGATTAAAAATAAATCCAAAATTAAAATAAATTTCAGCTATAAATAGGGGTGAAGGGGGGGGTCGGTTTTGGCTTCAAAAAAATCAGAAAAATCAGCAAAACCCTGCCCAAAAATTTCTCCACCCATTTCCTCTAAAAATCCGAACTTTAGCAAGAAAAAAAAAACAAGAGTAGTGCAAGAGATTTGGTGCAAGGGTGAGTCGGATTTTGAGCTAGAAACAGCAAGCAAGGTTCAACAAAATTTTTGGAACCCATTTAGAGGAGAGGGCCGGTTGTGGTGGTGCTAGGAAAAAGGGGAAAAAGTTGAGCAATCTCTTGAATTGGGTAAGGTAAGCCTCTTTGACCTTAGGCTTTTCAATTCAAGTTCCAATTTGGAAATTTAAGTGTATTTCAATGTTGGAATTGTAGAGCATAAGCTCAATTTAATTTTCTGCCCTAGTTTAGAAATTTTAGGGTTGTGCTTGATCATGGTGCTTAGGTGGTTTTAAATTTCAAGATATGCATGCTTATGTGATTAATTGCATGGAAAGTAGGGTTTGCATGGTTGTATGTCCCAAATCTGCCTTAGGGTTTGAATGTGACTGTATGGATGAATGATGATGGAATGAATGTTAGAAAGCGCTGCATGACTGGTATAGGCTCTCGGTTGCGGCCGATTGAGGTAGTGCTTGGTGCCAGTTCGGGTAACACTGGCCAGTTTTCTGGAAAGTTAATTTTGAGGCCTTTAGAGGCCGAATCTGGAAAAACTTAAAACATAAAAGTTGTAGAGAAGGATTTTTCCTAGTGGGTAACATGGACCGTTTTGCAAAATAAGACTCTAACAGCCTCGGTTTTCACAAAAATCCGAGCCTGACCGTGCCCAGATTTCATGCACGGCCAGGTGGGTTCAACAAGAAATAAGGGTAGGATAAAGTCCAAACTGGGTTTTGAGTAAAACATGAAAGTTGTAAGGTTTTTCAATATCTAAAACTTTCATGAAGAAAAATTTTTTGGATTCGACCCAGATTTTCGTATAATTGGATTTCTAAAACTGTGCAGGAAATAGGAAATTCCTGCTCAGGATTTTCTAAAACAGTGCAGGAAAAGGACATTCTTGCACATACACTGATGGTTCGACTGTGGAAAGCTGTTCCAAGGGCAGTTTTCAACACTTAAGAATTTTACAAATCCTACTCCAGAATTATAATTTTTCAAAAGTTGAACAAAGGATTTTTTGAATTAAAAAGGACCTAAATGTTAAGTTTTTCAAAGAAAAGCCAAAGAAAATTTTGGGACCCAAGAAATGGAGACTGGATTAACCAACGGTAATCTGGAAGGATATCCAGGTTATTGGACTGGGCTAAAGCCCAGGGTTACCCAATGTAGCCCAACAAGATACCAAGTTCAAATATGGACTAAGACAAGTAAGATATCATGTAGGGGGCATATAACTATGATTATGCATGAATGTTGGTTGGATCCCCAACATGTTTAGATCCTTACCTATGTCCTTTATTATAGCAGGAGATAACCTGCTGTTGTGTCCGGACTTGGAGCGAGACACTAGCGGACATAGTAGACGAGGTAAGTACAAACCTCACCTACAGTATGGAAAATAGTAATCTATTTTCAAGTATATGACATGATTACATGTTATTCCAAGTTATGCCATGTTATGTTATGCCATGTTATGTTATGCTATGATACGATAAGCCATGTTAAGTCATGTTAAGCCATGATACATCAAGTTATGCCATGTCTAGTTTCATGTGCATCATGATTATTAAGATCACATGTAAGGATTCTTAGTCTTGGAAATATAACAAGACTAAGACTAAACCAAGACAAGTAAGGTGTCGTACCAACCTCCTGTTGATGCAGGAGGATCATGTATGTTTCAAGTTTATGATTATCAACCTTCCGTTGATACGTGAAGGGTCATGTTCATGTTTTCCAGAATGGTTAAGGGCCTTGCAAACCCTGACGTTCTGAGGCTTGCGCGCTTTTGGTACGTACACTAGGGGCCCACATGTTAAACAAGATAATAAGTTCAAGTCAATAATTGGTTATAAAAGACTTATAATTGATTCATGCATGAGTTGCACGACATTTGTTACATTTTGTGAGATTATGTTTGTACTTGCTGAGCGAAAGCTCATCAGTATATTTCATACTGTAGGTAAGAGGCCTGCAGCTTAATTGGTGGGCCAGGTGGATGATGCGACGGGTAAAGGGCGGTGTGGGATACCACTACGCAAAATTTTCCTCAAAGTTATGTTAAGCTTAAGTTTATATATATTTTAAAGACAGTTACGTTGTATAAAAATTATGAGGATTTAAAGACTTGATCAAGTTATAAGAAATATATATATATGTTTTTATCTTAGTATGTATGCATGATAAGTTTCTATACAAGCAACCCTATGCTTATATAAGTTTGAAAAAAAAAAATTTATTCTCAATTTTTCAAGAAGGTTTAAGTAGTTATATAAGTTCATGTATGTATGGTAACGGCCCTACGTAGATTGGGGCGTTACAAAGAGCTCTATACTAAGTGTCCAAGTCATCTGATTCCATGATGCACATGCAGTTCGTGCCTTTCCAAGCCACCATCCAGATCAAGAAAGTTCAGAAGACGAAAAGGATTTAAGAAAAATAGATTCTTTCCCAGAAAGAAAGGATCGTAGAAGTTTCTTCGCAAAAGAAGAAATTTTGGAAAGAAAAGATCAATGAGATGTTTCATTTGTGGAAGAAAAAAACATTTCATGAAAAACTGCCCAAAAGCCAAGTCACAGAGGATGATCACTCACATCAAAAGAGAAACAGGCATCTCCTTTACTGACAATGAAGTAGAGTCTATTCTCTCCACTGACGAAGAAATCAACAATCACACCCTCTGTATACTCCAACTTTCAGACTCTGACTCAGACCAAAGCTATACAGAATCAGAATCAAACTCTAAACAGAATCATGCCTTCCAAATAAATGCTGTCAATCTGATGCAAAAAGCTCCAATGATCAAGATGAAGGTCATTCCCTCGAAGTATGCAAAGCCAATCAAGGTTGCTGCTTTCTTCGACACAGGTGCATCATACTCAATGATGAACCCAGACGTACTTCCTCCATCGTACTAGAAAAAGAAGAAGCAATTCTTCAATGCCGCCAATGGAGAAGTCTTTTGCACAGAGCTTATCAGTAAATCCATTAAATTGGAATTCTTTCCAGGATGCTCCATAATCCACAAGATTATTGGAACAAAGCTCCCTGGTAAAGATCTAATTATTGGATTTGATCTATACAGCAAGAAACCAGGATTGAAGATCCTCCCACAAGGCCTGGCGTACAAGCAGAATTACACTCCATAGGAAACCATTCCCAATTTCTTCCAAGCACACCAAGATCCCTACCAGGAGATCAGACAGAAGCTGATACAATACTCGTGTGCCACCAGTCATTCTGAATTCCTTCAAAAGTGTGACAATCTACTTTGGAAGAATGAAGAGTTCTTCGTTTCCCTACCATTCAAACAAAACGAAGACATCAATCCAAACAAGGCCAGCCATCCAGGAATGAATCCTAATCATCAACAGATGGCAAAAGAAGAATGTCAACAGCTCCTCCAGCAAGGGCTAATTGAACCAACAACATCACCATGGGCATGTCATGCGTTCTACATCAACAAACATTCAGAACAACTTCGGGGAAAACAAAGGTTGGTAATCAACTATCAACCTCTCAACCATTTTCTGGCTGATGACAAGTTCCCATTACCAAACAGAAACACCCTCTTTTCAAATCTGTCGAATGCCTAGATATTCTCGAAATTCGATTTGAAAGCAGGTTTTTGGCAACTGGGAATAAAACCAGAAGATAGGCCCAAAACAGCCTTCTCCATACCCAATTACCATTACCAGTGGACTGTTCTGTCATTTGGCCTCAAAACAGCTCCTTCACAGTTCCAGAAGGCAATGACCTGAATTTACAGCCAACACAAGAAGCCCATTTGAACCTCTTGGCCCAATTCGAGTCCATTACAAGAAGATATGGTGTAATGCTCGCAGAAAAAAAGATGATACTTGGACAACCCAAAATAGAATTTCTGGGAATGACTCTCAACAACGGACAATATGAGCCTCAGCCTCATGTAGACCAAGAATTGTTAAAGTTCCCTGATCAGTTGAACAAAGTCCAAGTCCAACAATTTCTCGGGATAGTCAATTATCTCAGAGATTTTGTCCCTCAGACGGCCCAATACATAACCCCCCTTGAACAGATGCTCAAAAAGGACCCTCCAGTCTGGTCCACAATCCACACAGAAGCAGTTGAATAGCTAAAACGCAAGATGCAGACATTGCCTCCTCTGAAGATTCCTTCATCAGGAAAATGAATACTTCAGACAGACGCAAGCAACAAACATTGGGGAGCAGTACTTTATGAAAAAGATAAACAGGGTAAAAGAAGCTTATGCGGATACAAAAGTGGAACCTTCAAGGACTCACAGCTCCATCACCATTCCACATTCAAAGGACTTCTCGCCATCAAGCAAGGAGTCTAGAAGTTCGAATTCCATCTGATAGGACACCACTTTCTGGTCGAAACAGACTTTGCCGCCTCAAAAAGTATGCTAAGATTCAAGCCTAATAAAGCGGTAAATGCTCAGCTCCTTTGACTAGCCGCATGGTTCACACAGTACTCCTTTGATATAACTCATATAAGAGGAAAAGACAATCTTATCCCTGACTTCCTCTCACGACCACCTATAAATATCATCACAGCCAATACAACCACCATTCCACTCATATTCACAATAATAGATATCGCTTCCACCTCTTCCTCCTCTTCCTCTTCCAAAAATCTGGTAGCAATCTTTCCTCCTACCTTCCCGAAAGATGCTACTAAGATAACTCTCTCGAAAAATCCAAAACAAAAGGCCATTGACGAAGCCCTGGATATCAAAAATGTCCTCATCAGGATCTATGGAGAACAGATGGTTCGAGACCTCACCTTCCATCCCAGATATCCATTCGCAAAAATCTTTCCTCTTAGAGAAGCCTGGTATATGCCAACCCCGATGACTCATTTCTTTTGGTATTTAGCCAGCTTTTCCACTATCGCCATAGAAGTCAATACTGTACCACTCCGAACTTCTAACAGAAGTTTCAAATACCACCCAGACTTCCAAGGCCCGTACAAACAACACATGAACCTCCTGTCATGGTTTGCTCCTCTGGATACATGGGAAGAGTACCTCTCACAAGAATGGGATCGATTCAAAACAAGGCATTCCCATCTAAACACCATTCCTGCTCAAACCATAAACCAGTGTTACACTATCTTTTTCATCAGTTGAAACTGTAAAAAGATAGGTAAGAAGGACACATGTTTCTCTCCCCATCTCGAAATCTACGGTTTTCATGAATGGCCCCTTTCTCTAGGCAATCCACAACTAAGACAGATCGAGAAAGCCCTATTCATAAAGAATCACGAGATTCCAGACAGCATCTGGCCCAAGCCAGAAGAAGATGCTCCATGGGAATGTTTTCCTCCAGGATATACCACGATGATAAAAAATATACTGGACGAGATAAACAATCCACAGGCCTCATCATCCAAACAGGCCCCATCATCATCATCTACCCAGAAGGAAGCATCAACATAAGCAACTCCTGGAATAGACCAGCCCGTAAGGTTTCAATCTGAAGGACCCTCCTTCGAAGAAGAATTCCAATTCAGGCATTTTGCAAATGATCTGTATGAATTCGCTCAGAAACCATGGGAAGACTCCTTTGATCAACAAATAGAAGACTTAGCTTAGCTAAGAATCCACGAGTCAACACCAGAGGTCACCTAAAGCTGCAAAATTCGTTATGATCTTACTCCCCCAGAAACACATACAGTCCCAAGACCAGACACTAAACAACTCTGGTTTACAGACGAAGACTGGGAAGATCCACATATCAGAGACGAAATCCTCAGAACCATTGAGGAGATAGGAGCCCTCAAGGCAATCGACAGAGCAGACAAACAGGAAAGAGAGAGAAAGAGCAAGAGACGTCATCAGTGGCATCAGCAAACTTCGACACGTCACCCATGACGAATCCAGCCGTCCTACGTAAGCCCTTACGTCAGCACCCACCTCGAAGCATAAGATTCCCTCCACCAGCCGCCTTTGTTCATATATGTTGGCGTAATAGTATTTTGTCAGCCACATGTTTTCAGCCAAACTTTTTCTTTTTCTTTTAATCTTGTCGGCCATTTACTTTTGGCCCGTGAATTATTTTCTTTGTCGGCCATCTACTTTTGCTTTAGTATTTGTCGGCCACCTGTTAGGCCTCGAATAATTAGGTTTTAATATTAGTTCAAATCCGGATTTCAGATCCGGAAGTTTTTCTTTTCTATAAAAGGAATTCTCCCCTTCGATAAGAAGGCTGAGAACCCGAAGAGTGAATGTAAGAAAGCTATAAATAAAATATCCCCCTTTCTTAATATTTTTTCCAGAATCATGTGTAGCTAAACCCTTCTTTGATTTACTTTAAAGAGTCCCTGTATAGATTATAATCTAGGATAGTGATCCAGGTATTTGGTTCTGCTAGTAAAATATTACCAGTCATCACACTAGTTTGATTAGTATAGTAGATGTCCCTTGTTTCCTTGGTAAAGTTAACGATCTCGTTAATAGGAAGACTTGAACGCCAGCAAGGATGTTCAAGCTCGCCCAGGCAAGGTGTGCCGCTAAGAGCCAACACATCCCCAGTGGCGTCTTCAGTCTCTCCTTGAGGAGAGATAGAGATCTTTAATAAGATGTCAGGAAGATTATCTTGATTTAATCTTCTACTCCGCATTCTAATTATAGAATGGCATCGAGGAGGACATCTCTGTACTGGTCAGGCTAGGCATCCAGGATACCACCCAGAATGACGGATCAACCTTGATCGTCTTCAGAAAACCATATGAAGCGCCCAGCGGTCTTTTCCCCACACAATACATGATGACTCCAGTCTCTCCAGAACAACACATGGAGATCTTGTCCTTCAAATCCAACGGACAAACTTTGTATGCAAGAAGATCCCAAACAGGACACTGTTACTGGGATGAATGCTACTGTCCAGCCTGCAGAAAGGACTATGACAATGGAGACCATCCAGATCACCCCAAGAAGCTCAGTTCAGGAAAGAAACTGAAGAAACTCTACCAAGATGGTGATAAACGCGTTGGAATACTCAAACACCCTCAGGAAATTTTGACTACCTAGTCACTTACTCTCCTCCTCCGAAGACAAATGAGCCAATCACTCCAACAGGATGGGATGAAGAACTAGATGACCATCCAAGGAGACCACCATCTCCTCCATATTCACCATCACTACCACCACAACAGAAAGCACCCTCAGTGCTCCCCTGTTATAGACAGGCCCAGAAATACTTGCAAAAAGAAGGAATAAATCTCTGCCCTCCTACTCTGTAGATGAATCCTCCACAAATATACATGCTGGCTTCAACATCATCCGGAGATACCTCATACGAGGATAATTTTCCTTCTTTTCAGGTAGCTACAACAAAAGATGGATCAGAAACTCGGCAACCAAAAATACTCAACTCCAGAATCGTTGAACCAGACGGAACAACAAAAAGTGGGAGCCCAGCCGAAGCAGTGCTAAACTGGCAGTCAGAGAATCTTATTGCCCAGAAGACCCCAGAAGATTGACCACAAGATTTCTCAAGTGGAGTCTAAGATTGATCAATACAATATTGGATTGATGAAATCACAGACAATCATTGAGAGACTTGAAGCACAGATCCAGAAAATACATCTGGAACTAATGTCACTCGCCAGAAGCTCTTCCTTTTTCAACAGACAATTCATAGAAAGGGAAGCAGAAATGAAGTCCCACCATAATCAACTGGTTGCTCTAAGAACCTAGATAGGATTCTCACAGCCCAGCTCAGTGTCATGGTAGTTCGCTACAATCCCAAAACAGGAACAACCACTTCCTATTGTCCCACATAAAGAAGATCACATCCTAAGACTCAAGAGACTTCTTAAAGAAGATGATGCTCTCAGAAAGCTCAAAGAGAAACAAAAAGCAAAGGAGTCAACCTCGACTCAGATGATGGTACAACAGCAACCTCATAATCCTATTACAAGGATCATCAAAGATCACTGTATCCAACAACAGCCACAGATTCAACTGGATGATTCTTCCTCTCAAGAAGAAACTGTCCCAGAAGATTCGGACAACTCAGACTGGTCCTCTGAAGTCTCTTCCACAGAAGAGAAAGAAGAGCCAGAATCTCCACCTCCCATAATGATTAACCAACCTGCGGATGAACCAATAGTGACAAAAGTTTTTGAGGAACATGATGAAGAAGTGAATCAACCTCCTCAAAGACAAAATCAGGATGCCAGGACAACAATATCCAGTGGAAAAGTACAAACCTTTACTCTACAAGATATCCCTCCTTCAAAATGGAGAGATAGATTCCAAGAGTTCAAGGCGTACTTAGTTCTCCAATTACAGAAACCTAATGCCCAGACAAGACAAATCCTGCTTGACTTTGTGTCAAGACTACTTGGAATTCTCCAAGATTGATGGATGGGATTAGGAGAATACAGGCAACTAATGTTCCTTCAAACTGACTCAGTTAAAGGTGCACTAGCCCAAATGTATTCAGAATTCTGTGTAAAAGAAGAACAAGTCGTTGAACAAGCAAGAACAGAGTTCTTCAAGATGAAATGCTGCTACATCAACAAGAAAGATCTCGAAGTCCATTTCCAGAAAATACCGAGACGATTCTTTTTGATCGAAGGCCTCAACGACCCCAACCTAAAGCACGCAGTTCTCTCCTCAGTACCAGCACCCTTAGGAGAAGAAGCATTCAGGCTGCTGTCTCTCTCCGGCAAGAAGATAGCAGATATAACACTTAGTGAGCTCAGACAACTTATTTTCAGAGTTATTGACAAAATGTGCTCACAAAATAAGTTCCTACAAGAACACATCAAGCAGACAAAGAATCTTGAGAAGGTCTGCACTAATAAAGAGCTCTATACTAAGTTCCCAAGTCATCCGATTCCAGGATGCACATGCAGTTCGTGCCTTTCCAAGCCACCATCCAGATCAAGAAAGTTCAGAAAATGAAAAGGATTTAAGAAAAATAGATTCTTTTCCAGAAAGAAAGGATCGTGGAAGTTTCTTCGCAAAAGAAGAAATTTTGGAAAGAAAATATCAATAAGATGTTTCATTTGTGGAAGCAAGAAACATTTCATGAAAAACTGCCCAAAAGCCAAGTCACAGAGGATGATCACTCACATCAAAAGAGAAACAGGCATCTCCTTTACTGACAATGAAGTAGAGTCTATTCTCTCCACTGACGAAGAAATCAACAATGACACCCTCTGTATACTTCAACTTTCAGACTCTGACTCAGACCAAAGCTATACAGAATCAGAATCAAACTCTGAACAGAATCATGCCTTCCAAAAAAATGCTGTCAATCTGATGCAAAAAGCTCCAATGATCAAGATGAAGGTCATTCCCTCGAAGTATGCAAAGCCAATCAAATTTGCTGCTTTCTTCGACACAGGTGCATCATACTCAATGATGAACCCAGACGTACTTCCTCCATCGTACTGGAAAAAGAAGAAGCAATTCTTCAATGCCGCCAATGGAGAACTCTTTTGCACAGAGCTTATCAGTAAATCCATTAAATTGGAATTCTTTCCAGGATGCTCCATAATCCACAAGATTATTGGAACAAAGCTCCCTGGTAAAGATCTAATTATTGGATTTGATCTATACAGCAAGAAACCAGGATTGAAGATCCTCCCACAAGGCCTGGCGTACAAGCAGAATTACACTCCATAGGAAACCATTCCCAATTTCTTCCAAGCACACCAAGATCCCTACCAGGAGATCAGACAGAAGCTGATACAATACTCGTGTGCCACCAGTCACTCTGAATTCCTTCAAAAGTGCGACAATCCACTTTGGAAGAATGAAGAGTTCTTCGTTTCCCTACCATTCAAACAAAACGAAGACATCAATCCAAACAAGGCCAGTCATCCAGGAATGAATCCTAATCATCAACAGATGGCAAAAGAAGAATGTCAACAGCTCCTCCAGCAAGGGCTAATTGAACCAACAACATCACCATGGGCATGTCATGCGTTCTACATCAACAAATGTTCAGAACAACTTCGGGGAAAACAAAGGTTGGTAATCAACTATCAACCTCTCAACCATTTTCTGGCTGATGACAAGTTCCCATTACCAAACAGAAACACCCTCTTTTAAAATCTGTCGAATGCCAAGATATTCTCGAAATTCGATTTGAAAGCAGGTTTCTGGCAACTGGGAATAAACCAGAAGATAGGCCCAAAACAGCCTTCTCCATACCCAATTACCATAACCAGTGGACTGTTATGCCATTTGGCCTCAAAACAGCTCCTTCACAGTTCCAGAAGGCAATGACCCGAATTTACAGCCCAATACTTCACCAAGCCCTTATCTACATAGACGACATCCTCCTGTTCTCACCAACACAGGAAGCCCATTTGAACCTCTTGGCCCAATTCGAGTCCATTACAAGAAGATATGTTGTATTGCTCGTAGAAAAAAATATGATACTTGGACAACCCAAAATAGAATTTCTGGGAATGACTCTCAACAACGGATAATATGAGCCTCAGCCTCATGTAGACCAAGAATTGTTAAAGTTCCCTGATCAGTTGAACACAGTCCAAGTCCAACAATTTCTCGGGATAGTTAATTATCTCAGAGATTTTGTCCCTCAGACAGCCCAATACACAACCCCCCTTGAACAGATGCTCAAAAAGGACCCTCTAGTCTGGTCCACAATCCACACAGAAGCAGTTGAACAGCTAAAACGCAAGATGCAGACATTGCCTCCTCTGAAGATTCCTTCATCAGGAAAAAGAATACTTCAGATAGATGCAAGCAACAAACATTGGGTAGCAGTACTTTATGAAAAAGATGAACAGGGTAAAAGAAGCATATGCGGACACAAAAGTGGAACCTTCAAGGACTCACAGCTCCATCACCCTTCCACATTCAAAGAACTTCTCGCCATCAAGCAAGGAATCCAGAAGTTCGAATTCCATCTGATAGGACACCACGTTCTGGTCGCAACAGACTTTGCTGCCTCAAAATGTATGCTAATATTCAAGCCTAAAAAAGCGGTAAATGCTCAGCTCCTTAAACTAGCCGCATGGTTCACACAGTACTCCTTTGATATAACCCATATCAGAGGAAAAGACAATCTTATCCCTGACTTCCTCTCACGACCACCTATAAATATCATCATAGCCAATACAACCACCATCCTACTCATATTCACAATAACAGATATGGCTTCCACCTCTTCCTCCTCTTCCTCTTCCAAAAATATGGTAGCAATCTTTCCTCCTACCTTCCCAAAAGATGCTACTAAGATAACTCTCTCGAAAAATCCAAAACAAAAAGCCATTGACCAAGCCCTGGATATCAAAAAAGTCCTCATCAGGATCTATGGAGAACAGATGGTTTGAGACCTCACCTTCCATCCCAGATATCCATTCGCAAAAATCTTTCCTCTTAGAGAAGCCTGGTATATGCCAACCCCGATGACTCATTTCTTTTGGTATTTAGCCAGCTTTTCCACTATCGCCATAGAAGTCAATACTGTACCACTCCGAACTTCTAACAGAAGTTTCAAATACCACCCAGACTTCCAAGGCCCGTACAAACAACACATGAACCTCCTGTCATGGTTTGCTCATCTGGATACATGGGAAGAGTACCTCTCACAAGAATGTGATCGATTCAAAACAAGGTATTCCCATCTAAACACCATTCCTGCTCAAACCATAAACCAGTGTTACACTATTTTTTTCATCAGTTTAAACTGTAAAAAGATAGGTAAGAAGGACACAGGTTTCTCTCCCCATCTTGAAATCTACGGTTTTCATGAATGGCCCCTTTCTCTAGGCAATCCACAACTAAGACAGATCGAGAAAGCCCTATTCATAAAGAATCACGAGATTCTAGACAGCATCTGACCCAAGCCAGAAGAAGATGCTCCATGGGAAAGTTTTCCTCCAGGATATGCCCCGATGATAAAAAATATACTGGACGAGATAAACAATCCACAGGCCTCATCATCCAAACAGGCCCCATCATCATCATCCACCCAGAAGGAAGCATCAACAGAAGCAGCGCCTGAAACAGACCAGCCCATAAGGTTTCAATCGGATGGACCCTCATTCGAAGAAGAATTCCAATTCAGGCATTTTGCAAATGATCTGTATGAATTCGCTCAGAAACCATGGGAAGACTCCTAGGATCAACAAACAGAAGACTTAACTTAGCTAAGAATCCACGAGTCAACACCAGAGGTCACCCAAAGCTACAAAATTCGTTATGATCTTACTCCCCCAGAAACACATACAGTCCCAAGACCAGACACTCAACAACTCTGGTTTACAGACGAAGACTGGGAAGATCCACAGATCAGAGACGAAATCCTCATAACCTTTGAGGAGATAGAAGCCCTCGAGGCAATCGACAGAGCAAACAAATAGGAAAGAGAGAGAAAGACCAAGAGACATCATCAGTGACATCAGCAAGCTTCGACACGTCACCCATGACGAATCCAGCCGTCCTACGTAAGCCCTTACGTCAGCACCCACCTCGAAGCATAAGATTCCCTCCACCAGCTGCGTTTGTCCATATATGTCGGCGTAATAGTATTTTGTCGGCCACATGTTTTCAGCCGAACTTTTTCCTTCTCTTTTTATCTTGTCAGCCATTTAATTTTGGCCCGTGAATTATTTTCTTTGTTGGCCATCTACTTTTGCTTTAGTATTTGTCGGCCACCTGTTTGGCCTCGAATAATTAGGTTTTAATATTAGTTCAAATCCGGATTTCATATCCGGAAGTTTTTCTTTTCTATAAAAGGAATTCTCCCCTTCGATAAGAAGGCAGAGAACCCGAAGAGTGGATGTAAGAAAGTTATAAATAAAATTTCCCCCTTTCTTAATATTTTTTCCAGAATCATGTGTAGCTAAACCCTTATCTGATTTACTTTAAAGAGTCCCTGTATAGATTATAATCTAGGATAGTGATCTAGTTATTTGGTTCTGCTAGTAAAATATTACCAGTCATCACACTAGTTTGATTAGTATAGTAGATGTCCCTTGTTTCCTTGGTAAAGTTAACGATCTAGTTAATAGGAAGACTTAAACGCCAGCAAGGATGTTCGAGCTCGCCCAGGCAAGGTGTGCCTCTAAGAGCCAACACATCCCCAGTGGCGTCTTCAGTCTCTCCTTGAGGTGAGATGGAGATCTTTAACAAGATGTCAGGAAGATTATCTTGATTTAATCTTCAGCTCCGCATTCTAATCATAGAATGGCATCGAGGAGGACATCTCTGTACTGGTCACCATCGAGGAGGACATCTCTGTACTGGTCACGCTAGGCATCCAGGATACCACCCAGGATGACCGATCAACCTTGATCGTCTTCAGAAAACCACATGAAGCGCCCAGCGGTCTTTTCCCCACACAATACATGATGACTCCAGTCTCTCCAGAACAACACATGGAGATCTTGTCCTTCAAATCCAACGGACAAACTTTGTATGCAATAAGATCCCAAACAGGACACTGTTACTGGGTTGAATGCTACTGTCCAGACTGCAGAAAGGACTATGACAATAGAGACCATCCAGATCACCCCAAGAAGCTCAGTTCAGGAAAGAAACTGAAGAAGCGCTACCAAGATGGTGATAAACGCGTTGGAACACTCAGACAACCCTCAGGAAAGTTTGACTACCTAATCACTTACTATCCTCCTCCAAAGACAAATGAGCCAATCACTCCAACAGGATGGGATGAAGAACTAGATGACCATCCAAGGAGACCACCATCTCCTCCATATTCACCATCACTACCACCATAACAGAAAGCACCCTTAGTGCTCCCCTGTTATAGACAGGCCCAGAAATACTTGAAAAAAAAAGGAATAAATCTCTGCCCTCCTACTCTGCAGATGACTCCTCCACAAATATACATGATGGCTTCAACATCATCCGGAGATACCTCATACGAGGATAATTTTCCTTCTCTTCAGGCAGCTACAACAAAAGATGGATCAGAAACTCGGCAACCAAAAATACTCAACTCCAGAATCGATGAACCAGACAGAACAACAAAAAGAGTGAGCCCAGCCGAAGCAGTTCTACACTGGCAGTCAAAGAATCTTATTGTCCAGAATAAGGTCCTCCAGAAGATTGACCACAAGATTTCTTACGTGGAGTCTAAGATTTATCAATCCAATATTGGATTGATGAAATCACAGACAATCATTGAGAGACTTGAAGCACAGATCCAGAAAATACATCTGGAACTAATGTCACTCGCCAGAAGCTCTTCCTTTTCCAACAGACAATTCATAGAAAGGGAAGCAGAAATGAAGTCCCTCCAGACTCAACTGGCTGCTCTAAGAACCTCGATAGGATTCTCACAGCCCAGCTCAGTGTCATGGTAGTTCGCTACCATCCCAAAACAGGAACAACCACTTCCTGTTGTCCCACATAAAGAAGATTACATCCTAAGACTCAAGAGACTTCTTAAAGAAGATAATGCTCTCAGAAAACTCAAAGGGAAACAAAAAGCAAAGGAGTCAACTTCGACTCAGATGATGGTACAAAAGCAACCTCATAATCCTATTACAAGGATCATCTAAGATCACTGTATCCAACAACAGCCGCGGATTCAACAGGACGATTCTTCCTCACAAGAAGAAACTGTCCCAGAAGATTCGGACAACTCAGACTGGTCTTCTAAAGTCTCTTCCATAGAAGAGAAAGAAGAGCCAGAATCTCCACCTCCCATAATGATGAACCAACCTGTGGATGAACCAATAATGATAGAAGTTTTTGAGGAACATGATGAAGAAGTGAATCAACCTCCTCAAAGACAAAATCAGGATGTCAGGACAACAACATCCAGTGGAAAAGTACAAACCTTCACTCTAGAAGATATCCCTCCTTCAAAATGGAGAGATAGATTCCAAGAGTTCTAGGCGTACTTAGTTCTTCAATTACAGAAACCTAATGCCTAGACAAGACAAATCCTGCTTGACTTTGTGTCAAGACTACTTGGAATTCTCCAAGATTGGTGGATGGGATTAGGAGAATACAAGCAACTAATGTTCCTTCAAACTGACTCAGTTAAAGGTGCACTAGCCCAAATGTATTTAGAATTCTGTGTAAAAGAAGAACAAATCGTTGAACAAGCAAGAACAAAGTTCTTCAAGATGAAATGCTGCTCTATCAACAAGAAAGATCTCGAAGTCCATTTCCAGAAAATATCGAGACGATTCTATTTGATCGGAGGCCTCAACGACCCCAACCTGAAGCACGCAGTTCTCTCCTCAGTACCAGAACCCTTAGGAGAAGAAGCATTCAGGCTGCTGTCTCTCTCAGGCAAGAAGATAGCAGATATAACACTTAGTGAGCTCTGACAACTTATTTTCAGAGTTATTGACAAAATGTACTCACAAAATAAGTTCCTACAAGAACACATCAAGCAGACAAAGAATCTTGATAAGGTCTGCACTAATAAAGAGCTCTATACTAAGTGCCCAAGTCATCCGATTCCAGGATGCACAAGCAGTTTATGCCTTTCCAAGCCACCATCCAGATGAAGAAAGTTCAGAAGACGAAAAGGATTTAAGAAAAATATATTCTTTTCCAGAAAGAAAGGATCGTGGAAGTTTCTTCGCAAAAGAAGAAATTTTGGAAAGAAAAGATCAATGAGATGTTTCATTTGTGGCAGCAAGAAACATTTCATGAAAAACTGCCCAAAAGCCAAGTCACAGAGGATGATCACTCACATCAAAAGAGAAACATGCCTCTCCTTTACTGACAATGAAGTAGAGTCAATTCTCTCCACTGACGAAGAAATCAACAATGACACCCTCTGTATACTCCAACTTTCAGACTCTGACTCAGACCAAAGCTATACAGAATTAGAATCAGACTCTGAACAGAATCATCCCTTCCAAATAAATGCTATCAATCTGATGCAAAAAGCTCCAATGATCAAGATGAAGGTCATTCCCTCGAAGTATGCAAAGCCAATCAAGGTTGATGCTTTCTTCGACACAGGTGCATCATACTCAATGATGAACCCAGACGTACTTCCTCCATCGTACTGGAAAAAGAAGAAGCAATTCTTCAATGCCGCCAATGGAGAAGTCTTTTGCACAGAGCTTATCAGTAAATCCATTAAATTGGAATTCTTTCCAGGATGCTCCATAATCCACAAGATTATTGGAACAAAGCTCCCTGGTAAAGATCTAGTTATTGGATTTGATCTATACAGTAAGAAACCAGGATTGAAGATCCTCTCACAAGGCCTGGCGTACAAGCAGAATTACACTCCATGGGAAACCATTCCCAATTTCTTCCAAGCACACCAAGATCCCTACCAGGAGATCAGACAGAAGCTGATACAATACTCGTGTGCCACCAGTCACACTGAATTCCTTCAAAAGTGCGACAATCCACCTTAGAAGAATGAAAAGTTCTTCGTTTCCCTACCATTAAAAAAAAACGAAGACATCAATCCAACCAAGGCCAACCATCTAGGAATGAATCCTGATCATCAACATATGGCAAAAGAAGAATGTCAACAGCTCCTCTAGCAAGGGCTAATTGAACCAACAACATCACCATGGGCATGTCATGCGTTCTACGTCAACAAATGTTCAGAACAACTTCGGGGAAAACAAAGGTTGGTAATCAACTATCAACCTCTCAACCATTTTCTGGCTGATGACAAGTTCCCATTACCAAACAGAAACACCCTCTTTTCAAATCTGTCGAATGCCAAGATGTTCTCGAAATTCGATTTGAAAGCAGGTTTCTGGCAACTAGGAATAAAACCAGAAGATAGGCCCAAAACAGCCTTCTCCATACCCAATTACCGTTACCAGTGGACTGTTATGCCATTTGGCCTCAAAACAGCTCCTTCACAGTTCCAGAAGGCAATGACCCGAATTTACAGCCCAATACTTCACCAAGCCCTTATCTACATAGACGACATCCTCCTGTTCTCACCAACACAGGAAGCCCATTTGAGCCTCTTGGCCCAATTTGAATCCATTACAAGAAGATATGGTGTAATGCTCGTAGAAAAAAAGATGATACTTGGACAACCCAAAATAGAATTTCTGGGAATGACTCTCAACAACGGACAATATGAGCCTCAGCCTCATGTAGCCCAAGAATTGTTAAAGTTCCCTGATCAGCTGAACAAAGTCCAAGTCCAACAATTTCTCGGGATAGTCAATTATCTCAGAGATTTTGTCCCTCAGACGGCCCAATACATAGCCCCCCTTGAACGGATGCTCAAAAAGGACCCTCTAGTCTGGTCCACAATCCACACAAAAGCAGTTGAACAGCTAAAACGCAAGATGTAGACATTGCCTCCTCTGAAGATTCCTTCATCAGGAAAAAGAATACTTCAGACAGACGCAAGCAACAAACATTGGGGAGTAGTACTTTATGAAAAAGATGAACAGGGTAAAAGAAGCATATGTGGATACAAAAGTAGAACCTTCAAGGACTCACAGCTCCATCACCATTCCACATTCAAAGAACTTCTCGCCATCAAGGAAGGAATCCAGAAGTTCGAATTCCATCTGATAGGACACCACTTTCTGGTCGAAACAGACTTTGCTGCCTCAAAAAGTATGCTAAGATTCAAGCCTAAAAAAGCGGTAAATGCTCAGCTCCTTAGACTAGCCGCATGGTTCACACAGTACTCCTTTGATATAACCCATATCAGAGGAAAAGACAATCTTATCCCTGACTTCCTCTCACGACCACCTATAAATATCATCACAGCCAATACAACCACCATCCCACTCATATTCACAATAACAGATATGGCTTCCACCTCTTCTCCTCTTCCTCTTCCAAAAATCTGGTAGCAATCTTTCCTCCTACTTTCCCAAAAGACGCTACTAAGATAACTCTCTCGAAAAATCCAAAACAAAAAGCCATTGACCAAGCCCTGGATATCAAAAAGGTCCTCATCAGGATCTTTGGAGAACAGATGGTTAGAAAGTTATAAATAAAAGGAATTCTCCCCTTCGATAAGAAGGCAGAGAACCCGAATAGTGAATGTTAGAAAGTTATAAATAAAATATCCCTCTTTCTTAATATTTTTTTCCAGAATCATGTGTAGCTAAACCCTTCTCTGATTTACTTTAAAGAGTCCCTGTATAGATTATAATCTAGGATAGTGATCCAGGTATTTGGTTCTGCTGGTAAAATATTACCAGTCGTCACACTAGTTTGATTAGTATAGTAGATGTACCTTGTTTCCTTGGTAAAGTTAACAATCTCGTTAATAGGAAGACTTGAACGCCAGCAAGGATATTCGAGCTCGCCCAGGCAAGGTGTGCCGCTAAGAGCCAACACATCCCCAGTGGCATCTTCAGTCTCTCCTTGAGGTGAGATGGAGATCTTTAACAAGATGTTAGGAAGATTATCTTGATTTAATCTTCAGCTTCGTATTCTAATCATAGAACGGCGTCAAGGACGACATCTCTGTACTAGTCAGGCTAGGCGTCCAGGATAGTGGTATCAGAGCCTGGTGTAGTTATCCAAAGATTATAAGAATATACATACTTTGAAAAGTAAATCATTCTTCTCAAATATGGAAAACCAAAATTCTCCCTCTACTAGTTCAGAAATGCAACCTACCTCTGCTCCTTTTTCTCTCCCTTTTCCTTTCATTAGAAAATCTACATCCTCTAAATTAAGTTTTCTTTATGCGTTTAACTATGTTCCAGAAGAACAGAAAGTCTCTTCAGAAGAACTTCCCCTTATAAACCTATACCATGCCTTTGTCAAACCTTCCAACATTCTCACCAGAACTCTTAAACATCTGATCATATCCTGGACGCCTAGCCTGACCAGTACAAGGATGTCCTCCTCGACGCCATTCTATGATTAGAATGCGGAGCTGAAGATTAAATCAAGATAATCTTCCTGACATCTTGTTAAAGATCTCCATCTCACCTCAAGGAGAGTGTAAGAACTATAATTTTACAACGTCATAATTTCTTGTATAGAAATTTAAACTGTACTATGAAGGTATTTATGAAAAGCCCGGTTTAGGGTTTTTATTCAGAATTATGAGTTTTTATGTTTGTAAAAGACTCAAAAATGATTGCTTAGTTAAGCATACGACCTTTTGAGGAAAAAGGTATGAAAACGCCATGATTTTTACGAAAGTCAAAGTTTGACCCGAAAGTCAAAGTTTGACCCGAAAGTCAAAGTTGACCCGAAAGTCAACGTTTGACCGAAAATCGTCAAGTTGACCAAATAAGTTCATGTTGCCAGGATAAGCAACATTTGACCTAAGAAAGCCAAAAAAATTTGCTAGAAAGATCAATTCTTTGATGATATCAAAGAATGGTAAGCAGTATAGGAAGTATACTGCGGAAAACCCATTTTTCAGATAAAATGGTTTAAGTTAGATTCAAAACCACCATAGAAAAATCAAGCACACTAAATAGGAAATTAAAAGCCAAAAGGCTAGAAACGAAAAGACAATTCTTCGTATGGCCTATTATTAGATAGATAAATTTTGGACTGTATTTTATTAATTGGTACTGTGAATCAAAGACCACAGTACCAACCATATCTGTTTGGTATTAAAGTATACTGTTTAATCAAGAATGAGGCCAAACAAGGGTTTAATGATGTCACATAGCTTTTTAATTATGACATCATTAATTTGATTTAATGAAAATTTTGGAAAGAATTAGTTGGTTCTAGACTTGGAATGGCCGGCCACCTCACCCCCTTTTTGTGCAAATTGGCTAACTTTGAAGGACTATTTTGCAATTTTGAAAAGTTCAAATTTGCCTATAAATAGGAGTGCATTCTATTCACAAAAATGTGAAAATTTAGGCAAACTTTGGCCAAATTTCAGCACAAAATCCGACCATATTAGGAGCTGCCAAAGAGAAAGAAAAAGTTTGGGGAACCAAGAATTTAGTCCTAGGAGGGTTCGGTTTGCACTAGGAATCAAGCTAGAAAGCTGAAAAAAATTTTGGGAGCCAAACTAGCCATAGTGGCCGGTTGTGTGGCTGCTGCAAGGGGGGCGAAATTTTGAGGTGGAAAACTAGTGAGGAAGTGGCTGATTGCTGTGAAACTTGGCTGGAAACTTGGTTGGTGCATGCACTAGGAGGCTGGAAAATTTCAAGCTCATTAGGTGGAGCTAGGGCCGGCTGCACCAAGGAGAAAGGAAGGGAGAAAGATCGAGCCAACCAAACCCATTTCCACTCGGATTAAGGTAAAATTCGTTTGGCACTTAAATCTCTCAATTCAAGTTCTAAATTGGAGATTTAAATGTATTACAAGCTATTTTGTAATGAGCATAAGCTCAATTTAATTTTCTGATTTAGGTCAGATTTTTAAGTGTGCTTGATTAGGTATTAAGGGTGGTTGATTTAGTAGTTTAGGCAATGTTTTGATTATGTTTATGATTGTTAATGATTAGGGTTGCATGATAGAAAGTTTAGTAAGTTATATGTTCCCCAAAATCTGATTATGCTTGCTGTAAAAATTTAGTTGGATGCTAGAATGAACATGCATACAAATGGTTTGATGATTAGCCAAAACCATGCAAACCCTAAAACCTATAAGCTGCCATTTTGTGATTTACTTGCATGGACGAGTTTAAATGGCATGCAAGTTAAATTGGGACGTTAGAAAAACGCTGAATGTTGATTCTAGGCTCCCGCTGAGTTCGGTTGAGGTAGTGTGCACGAATTAGGACGAGAAACCAAGAAAATACCGAAAACTGCCAATTCGGGTTAGATCTGCCCAGTTTTCTGGAAACCGAAATTTAAGGCCCTTAGAGGCTGATTTTGGAAAAACGTAAAACACAAAAGTTGTAGAGTAGGGTTTTTACTGTGGGACAACGCGGACAGTTTTTAAAAATAAGGCTCCAATGGCCTTTGTTTTTAAGAAAAACCGAGCCTGACCATGCCCAGACCCTAAGCACGGCCAGGTGAGTTTAACAGGGCAAACGAACGGGTTAGAGACCGATTTGGGTCTCGAGTTCAAAACGAAAGTTTTAGGATTTTTAATGCTTTAAAACTTTCATGAAGAAAACTTTTTCAAATTCTGCTTCGATTTTTAAATAGAAAATTGGATTTCAAAACTGTGCAGTGAACAAGAAATTCCTGCACAGGAATGTTTAAAACAGTGCAGGAAAAGGACGTTTCTGCATATCCACTGACTAATTCTCAGTGAAAAACTGTTCCAAAGGCAGTTTCTGCTTTTAATAATTTTTACAAAGACCCGTTCTACGTTTTTTTAACAAATGCTCTTAAAACCCTAAGTTTTTCCAAAGAAAAGGAAGAGTTTTTTTAAGCACGTTTAAATGAACCATAATCGGAAAAGGTTCCGCGTTATTGGTTTGGGCCCTAAGCCCAAGGGTTATCCAACGTAACCCAATATAATAGTAAAAATGACTAGTCGGGCCTAAAAACTCAGGTTATCGGAAATAACCCTTTGAGTTGTTTATTAGAAGGCATAGGCCCAAGATTTAAAAACAGTAGTCCAACACTACTAAAAATGGCTGTTTAGCCAAGGTTACTTGGTGTAACCAATCAAAGTACACGTTAAGTGTAGTAAACCCTAAACCTTAGGGGTATCCGCGATACAGAGGAAGTATCCGGGTTTGTTTAAGAAAAGGGGGGAAACATATAACTATGACTAGGCATGAATGTTGGTTTGATTACCAACATTCCGTAAGAACTAAATTCTTACCCTGTGTCCTCTGATGTAGCAGGAGATAGCCTGCTGAGGCATCCTGAATTGGATCAACATACCTCGGGACATAGTACTAAAGGTAAGTACAACTCCGCCTACAGCATAGGCTTTTGTTGTATACTTGCCAAGTATGTTTGATGTTTATGATGAGATGATGTTATGTTTACAATATGATTATGAGCATGAGATTATGGCATGATATTAAGATATGAGCCTAATTATGAATAGTGACATCACGAAGCATGTTCACTAATAAGAACAAGTATGAGTTCATAAAAAGTAAGTATGATGGCAAGCAAGCTTGCCTGTGTCGTACCGACCCGCATCAGGTCGGGTTGAGCTATGGCAAGAGTAAGTCCATAGAGCGCGCCCGGTACGTACACTCATAGTAAGGGGCCCATAAGTAAGATAAGTTAAGAATGAATACGATGGCATAATAAGAGCATAATTGGTTCATGCATATATTATGCGATGATGTGACATGATATGTATGTTATGTATGAGTTAAGTATGATGTGTATGCTATGAAAAGTTATGTATGATGAGTTATGTTTATGTTTAATTGTCGCGGATATGTATGTTGTACTTGCTGAGCGAAAGCTCACGTGACTTACGTCTATGCTGTAGGTAAGCAACCTACTGGCAACTGATGGTGCAAGGTGGCGAGCGAGGCAGGGCGAGCTGTGGAATGTGGGGATGATAACCGCTTCGCGTTTTGATTTTTATTATGTAAATTAAATCGTATGCAAACATACTTACATATGTTATACATTTCACGTATCCGCATTATAAAAAAAAAAAAATTTCCGCTGCTTACGTTACGCCTATTAATTAAGTATGCATGTATGTATGTATGGTAACGGCCTGTGATAGGCGGGTCGTTACAGAGTTGGTATCAGAGCGGTTCCCTGCTACCCAATTTCACAGTATGCCTGCTGTCGCCGCCACCATTGTAAGTAATTTTATTTTTATGAGTAAATAATTATTACGTGATTATGCTATGATAGATACGACATTATGGATCCCGCTGGAGCGGATGGGGATCGACGTGCTGTTGCGTCTTTTCATGAGGCGCACCCGATGATTTTTGACGGGACGAGACGTACGGTGTCGTTAGCTGCCTGGCTATATGACATGGAGTTGATATTCAGATTATGTCATATAGAGGAGAGATTACAGGTTTCGTTAGCCAGTCGGTGTCTTTCTGTAGACGCTCGATTATGGTGGATGACGATAGGTGAGAGAGCGATGCCGAGTCGCACTTGGGCACATTTTCGTGCGTTGATAGTCGCCCGTTTTGGACCGCTACCAGACGAGGGTGTACCTCCTCGTGACCCGGTGATGTATCGGGAGATGTATCGTGCTCGATACCTCAGTTTCGCAGTGG